>RANY01000516.1:0-25321 GCA_009805235.1 Neurospora pannonica FGSC 7221 | reverse complement strand
CGAGGCCCTGATGGACTACGCGGCCTCCCGCCCCAAGATCGCGGCCGACCCCGTCTTCCAGCTCGTGCTCAAGAACAGCCAGATTGCCCCCGAGGTGCTCAAGCAGCACGGCAAGACCAAGAACCCCTACCCCAACGTGGACTCGTCCTCGGGCGTCCTGTTCCACCACTACGGCTTCCACGAGACCCTCTACTACACCGCCACCTTCGGCGTCTCGCGTGGTCTGGGCCCGCTCGCGCAGCTCATCTGGGATAGAGCCCTGGGTCTGCCGATCGAGCGCCCCAAGTCCATCAACCTCGAGGGCATCCTCAAGCAGGTTGAGGGACAGTAAATACGGATTATTATTGAACGAATGATGTGTTGAACGACCGGGTGTTGGTTGTTCCTGTTGTTGTTGGGATTGGCCATAAGTCAGTCGTCGTTAGCGATTACACAGTGTCGCGATGATATTCTTCTGGATCACAGGACAGAAGCGAGCGAGCGAGAAAGCAAAATTCCACCTACCTCTTGTATGTATGTATTATAACTAGGATGCGCCTGTTGGTCTCATTCTCTCATGGGAGAATGAGTCGAGTTGCCGAGGCCGTCTATTTTGTATTGTTCATTTTGTTAATTCAGCTTTTTGCAAAACCTCCATCGTGTCTTCAACCTTGCTATGATTCAGTGACTGTCCTGGTGTTTTGTTAATTTACCCAGCTGCTTCTATCTGGCAGATGCGCGTCTGGTTCGCGCTTCGGAAGATGACATCCGCGTGACCGTGTCTGTTAGATCTCAATTGAAGCACTGGAAACAGTCATCAACGGAAAACTGAACAAGTCCGACTGACTGACCGAGGTTTAGGACAAGAGAAGAAAAAAATATATGATGGTTATTTTTGGGGTCAATATCCAGCTGTAAGGATCACACGGCACGCTACGGCCATGGGTCTCCCGAGTTGTGGAATTGGGTTAAGCGACAGGTTAGAGTGGTATACCGCTTCTACTCATCCATAGCAGATATCCTCAAACAGGTATAGCGGGCCGCCATACCTAATCTGGGCATCTAAGCGAGTGCCAGCCAGCTAGTTTACCCCTGCCACCCCCTTTGTGTGGCCACGTTAACGTACCCACTTTGAGCGCCTAGAGGTTACAGCGGGCTTGCAGGTGGCTTGCAGATGGGGGCCAGCCTTACTATAAGAAGGTTAGTGTTAGCTGTTAGCTCAGCGAGCATATCTGCTATGGATGAGTAGAACCGGTATATTGCATTCGCTACCTTACCTAACTTTGTCATCCAAACTCGAAACCGCTCCAACCACTGGATCCTGGGTTAAGGAAGGTATAGTTCGCACTTACAATGCAACGAACTATGGCGTTGAAGTTTTCATCTGAATATCTACTGTGTGGGTGGTTTAGCCAGGTAATGGACAGTTCATGTCAACGTGATGCTAAATACGGAAACAAGCTCTACCATTTCCCTCTATGCCCTCGTTGCGATGCAACGTCGAAGCTTTTACAACCCCTCGAAGCCCTCGACGAACCCCTCCATCTTTTTCTTTCGTTCGGCCAAAGCGTCCCGGATCATCGAATGATCAACGTGGTATTGCACCTGTCTGTACCACCAATGACACATCGATGTACACCAATGATAGCCATCCAGTGTTGGGAGCTTTGAAAGAACCATGGGTTCTTGGTTTTTGGGTTTCGATGGTTGTAGTCATTCAGCCCAGGGGTATGTGAAGTTGAACCTAGGCTATCCGTTCGGGGTGACGGGATGGTTTTTTGCTTGCAGGGAAAATTTGAACTGACTGTTGGGGCTGAAGGGAAGAGGAAGATAGGTGAAGAGAGAATATAAAAAAGATCGTAAGGTACCACAGCGGGAATATAAGGAGCGCAACAGGGCTTGTTAAGCATTACAGGCCTTGTTGTATATCTGGGGCTATTATATATAATAAGCCCTGTTGAATCTATAAGCCTTGTTGGGCTGAGGGAGGCTTCTGATTAGTCAGATTTGGGTGTAAAATAGTAAAAGCCAAAGACCCTTATAAGGACCTTCTGGAAGGTCACTATAAGGGTCGTTACTTAGTAGAAGTCTTAGAGAGAGATGGTGGTTCTTTTAGTAGTTGGTCGAAGGACTTCGACTTCGAAGTCTGGTTAAGTCGAAGTCTGGTTGAAGGCATTTACACTTCCGCGCGAAACTTTTCGCGCGAAAAAAAGCTATCGCTAGTTGGAATCGAATTAGTAATCTCAAGAGTGAGAGCAACGATAAGAACCATTGAGCTATTGGCCCAATTAATTGAAAGCGAGGTCAGTTCTTTCCTTTGATATAGGGTAGAAATTGGGAAAGAAGTATTGTTACTTTAGATTAGAGACGCTAAAGCAGTGCGCTAAACTCAAGTCCTTCAGCAATTGTCTACAGCGTACACTTAAACTGACTAATTAGATACCTCCCTCGCGCAATAAGGCTTATAGAATTAACAGGGCTTATTAAAATCACAAGGCCTCAAATGCTTACTAAGGCTAAGAAGGCTTGTTCCCCTGTATATTTTCCCGCTACGGTAGGCAAAGAAAGACGCCAAGGGAAGATAGGATATAGACATGGTGGAATGTGAGATTATTGGCTGGAGTATGGAAGTTGTATAGAACCTAGAAGATGCAGTTACAATGTACGTGAACGTAACTAAGGTCTGGTTTCTCGTTCAACTGGTCCTGCAGGCAACACAACCGGAGTTCTCTTTTCTTTCCATTCATGGTTCTCAGATCGATGGTTCATGGTTCGCGGTTGTGGCTGTACTCAGCTTTGGCTTTTGAGCCTTGGATTGCTATTCAACAGTACATCTTCTTCACAATCTTGACGACCCCTGAATGGCGCGGTTGGAGGAGGAGTGAACCCTTAGGGTAGCTTTTTCGAACACGTCCCATGGTCTTGAACTTAAGCTGATGCGGTTCTTTGAGCCTTTGCAGTGGTCTTGCCTGTGTTTGGAGTTAAGCCAAGTACAATCATTGCTCGTTGCCTTTTCAGTTCATGATCTGTTATCATGACGGTAGGTGACCACTTCCAGCCCCAGAGCTTGAAGGACTCTTTCAGTCCCTCATCGTCTCTATAACAAATAATTCGCGTGTCTGTAGGTAGTCGTTTTACCTTGTCTGTTATGCGTCACTTTGCTGGTTCCTTCAAGTCTTGATACACAAATGCACTACTCTCTGGAAGGTCCATCGATCCGTATCTGGTTGGCGTGCAAGCCACCATCCCACCATCCCATTCCATCCCACCCTAACCCCTTGCTTGCCCCCAATATATGTGTAGCTATTCTTGTCTCCCTTCGTCCCTCACAGCAAGGGACGTAACGCAACCTGTAACCCGGAGAAAGCTTCTCTTGGGTGGTGGTTAGGTAAGGATGGATGGATGGATGGGTGTCATTGTCCCAGCATATACTTGTACCTACAGGTGCTTTGTGTTATGTGGGAGCCTGTGATGGGGAGCTCTCACCATACATACCTCTACTGAGCCTTCTATGGTAGAAAGCATCACAGAGAATCGATGTAGGCAAGTAACATATCTCCATCTTCCTTCGGAGAATAAGCAAGCAAGAGCGGAAGGGGCGGAGGCGTAGAACTGTAAAGTGCTGAACTCCCGCGAAAGGAAATGCATGGCTCAGGCGCATGGAGGGGCCGCGGCCTTAATCTTGGGGAAGAATATTGGGATGTGTTGATATGGTGCTTCCATATGATCTTTTCCGACTGAATATGTGAGCGCTAGGAGGAGCTTTTGCTGCTTGCGAAATAAGACGTGAGAGTGAGTGTTTCATCTCCCACATTCTGCCCCGAGTAAAGCCAAGAGAGAGAACAACGAAGGACCTCGATAACGCCTTCAAACTCGCGCCACGACGTCCTTCGAGCGGGGGAAGTTCGTCCGGAGAATAGCAAGTAGATTACTATAGCCGCCAAGTTGTTGCCTAGCATGCAGGCGGGTTGAGGAACGGAATACCTTCCAGGGCAGCAAGGGAAGACGGCGTTGAAGTTTCGTGAAGGGCTTGTGAAATTTTAGTTGTTTCTTATTGGCCAATGGCAACTTCATACTACGAGTTGTGCGAGTGGTTTAGAGTTCGGAATATGGAGCCGGCAAGTGTGTATCGTCCGGCGCGTAATGGCCACAGCCCGGCGTCAGTGAAGTGACTGAATCGTGTCATGTAACGAAAAGCCTAGACACTATCTGTCAGCCGGGACAGAGGGAGCAACCCGTCTGACATGCCTCGCGAAGGTAATGCGCCGATATATTGAGTATAGTTTTCTGACCAGTGGCAAATACAGTGCAGTGTTCAACGGAAGTAAAAATAGCATCAATATCGAGGGTTAGTTGACTTGGAAGAGTGTTAATGAAAATGTTAAGGCATACTCTTCGGTCCCTTTGTGCATACCTGGAAATGGTTGCGGGTTTCTACGTCCGAGATGTCTGATAGCCCCGAACTTCGTAGGGAACGCCATGGGAACGGAACGCAGATGCCACGCTGTAACGGGGTGTGTTGCATCCTTCCGGGATGTTGCTGACATAGAGGTTGTTCCCCAGCGACCGGATCTGGTATTCACGCTGCCAGGTTACATCGGCCCTCGTGAACCACACATGGACCATGATCAAATGCTGTGGTCTCGATCCAAGATGGAAGAGAGCTGGACGTTGCAGCTGCTGATCAAGGCTGGATGGATGGGGGACCTAAAAAAAGAATCACGGTTCCTGGATACCCCACAACGTTAAAGTGTCGACGGAGGTGTTGTGAGGAAGCGAAGGCCAGTAGCCTTGGTCTCGGCACGGCCAAAGCTTGGTAAGACATCCCGATGAGGCGACCCTTTAAAAGGCAGACGTCCCGTTTTAATATGCGCTTCATTTATCCTCACTTCATCCGCAAATTCGTTGCAGCGACCCATGAATCTCGTCAACCTCAGATATCGGTTCTAGCGCGGTCCTTTTCGGCTCTGGACGGGAGAACCAAAACAATGTTCAATATGGGCGAGTCAAGGGTTGAGATCTCTTTGCGGCTGGGATCAAGTCAGAATCGAAGGGAACTGAAGCAAGCTGGTACCGGTGCGAATAGTCGAAAGGTCATGCGTTCTTGGCGACAGGTTAGCATCACCACTGTGGCCAAACCAGGGGTGCCATGTATGGTGCTTTCCAAGAGCCTCCGTCTCCGTCTCCGAAGCTGAAGCTCTGGAATCTGATCGCGAAGACGAGGAGGAAGAAGTCAGCAGAGAACACCAAAGATGACGAGACGGGCTCACCTCCGACACGAGTATAAAGACGGCGGCTATCCCACGACAAGATGGACTTCTTTTTCTGCATCACAGCAGCCTTCTCCAGCCTTTTCCAGCCATCCAGAACCAAGAAGCTCTCAGATCTTTCCTGATCCATCGAACACCTTGATCCCTTCCAACGATCATCTTTTGACACTCAGCCAAAATGCGTTTCTCCGTCGCCTACCTCCTTCCCGCTCTCGCTGTCGCCAGCCCCTTGGGTGTTGTCCAGCCCTCTCCCGATGGCTGGGCTGATGGCCCGGATCCCAAGCAGATTCAGATCACCAGCGCCACCTTCTCTGGCAACGGCTGCCCGCAAGGCACCGTGTCGACCAGCATCTCTCCGGATAAGACGGTACGTTGGAACAACGGCACCSGTGCTAATTGGAACAGCACGGGGTGGTTGACCTCCCTGTCCTGGAAGGCTACCAGGTATGAAAACCGAGTCTGGCGACCGATACTGATTTGGACAAACATTTAAGGTCATCACCTTTGGCTTCGACAGATTCCAGGTCTACATCGGCAACGGGTACAACCCGACAGAGAAGACCAAGAACTGCCAGCTTCACTTGAACCTCAAGGTATGCCATGCACCTCCCACTAGGTCGGATATGTTGTCTAACGAGCCAATGACGCGCAGTACCCCGGTGGCTTCCAGTTCTCCGTTCTCGAGAGCACGTACCACGGCTATGCCCTCCTCGAGCCCGGCGTGACCGGCACCTTCTTCAGCACCTACTACTTCAGCCAGGCGCCTTCTGACACCACCACCACCCAGACCACCATCAGCGGTGGCGGCATCTGGTCTCAGGGCCAGGTGTACACCAAGACCGACAAGGTCCCGACGGCCAGCTACATCTACTCGCCATGCGGCTCCAACGGCATCCTCAACGTCAACAACCGCATCGCGCTCACCAGCTCCAACTCCAGCGCTATTGGCGAGATCACCGACGACGATGCCACCGTCGCTTTCACTCAGCAGATCAACCTCGCCTGGAAGCCCTGCGGCAAGTAAGTAGCCAAAAGCAGTGCAATCCCGGGATTCTGGTCCTTGGAGGTCTAGCTTGGGGGTTGGTGGTCGGAGTGGTTGGGTCGAGGTAGTGGCTTCTTCTGGAGCAGGATTGGGGATGGGCGGTGGTTGCTGGCATGCAGCACAGATACACAATAGTCGGATGATGTCGAGTTTCCGGTGATGGTGAGGGCTGGACGTTTGAAGGCCTGAAAGGTAGCCGTTTGTACTTTGACGGATATTTGGCTCTGCGTGGGCTGGGCTTTTTCTTTCGGTTTCCCTTTCTTCCTTTTTCTCTTTTTTTCTTTCGCATTTGGTACTCGAGCTCTTGTTCCTCTTAGCAAAAGTCAGTCAATCAAGCTTTTAACAATACTTTGATGCCATCGCTTTCGTGAAAAGGGGCCGAGGAGGTCATCATGGCTCCGTGATGACAAGAAGCTGGCATTCTGCCTCTCACGGTCTGAACGAGCGGATAGCAATTGCGCCGCGGACGGTGGTGGTTGAGCGAAATGATAAGATCTTGGTTAAAGGTATGACGAAGTGAGTTGACGACCGGTGTTCGTTGACGTCGAAATAAAGTTCTGTGTTCCCGTTTAAGTTCGACGTTGCGTTCCAAAGATGGAAGGTGGTGCGAGACGTCAGAACCGTGTTTGTGTGTGCACAGCGCCTGTCACCCGCTGTCATCTGCTGTCATCTGCACTGATTGCCCGCTGGCAGGCGCCACCTGCAGAGCAGGCACAGGCACTGTCAAGCGGCGGGGTCACTTCGGCATTCGGGCTTACAGATGTCCTGCCGATCGTCCCCAACTCCCGGGCATCTCCAACTCCAACATTGTTCTCTTCTTCTTTTACAACTTCCATGAACAGTTCCACCCCAATTTGACCTCCATGTCAACGCCAATTTGCAGAGCACCGCCAATCCGAACTCACGATACAGCCGTGTACGGTAGCCGGACGCCTCTGATTGACTCTCCCTTGGGTCCACAGGATTTTCATTGCGGACATTACCGACGACCACTGTTCGGTCGACGTTCAACGACTTGTCACGGCCTTCAATGCACCTTGATATTTGCACCGTTCGACATTCCATTGCCAACCAACAAAGTGTCACAACACCATGGTTATGGAATATCCCATCCAGATAGCTGGGAGTCAGCTAGCTCGGTCAAATTCCGGTGCCAAAACAGCACGTGGCTTGACAAACAAATTCGACCTGGCACCTGATGATATTGCACGGCTTTTGACAGAGGCACAGCCTGCGCCAGCTTTCATTGGCATTTGCTTGGCCGACGGTCCTGGATTGCCCTCGTTGTTGAACAGCCCACTGAGGAAGGAAAAGGGAAAGCAAGACATATACTAAATAGACGACGGGCGAGCCCACCGACTCGAGCCACGCTCCCGAGACATCAACGGCATGCTTTCCGTCATACCCTACCAGTTTCAACCCGCCCCGATCATGCACCCTGTCTTTTTCGCAACAGCCTGAGCTCAGTAACGGCTGGGACGGATCGCTAGGACCACTTCCGGTTTGTCCTTCGTAGCAGGTTATTGTTACGATCCAATCAGGGATCACTTATGTAAGCTAGATGAGATAGAACCAACAGACCAATCAGGTTGGACCCGAAGCTCCGGGTCCATGGCTCGGGTCCCCGGGGACCCGAGACGAAGGTTCGGGTCCACGGGTCCGGTATATCGGGTCCATGAAGGCCGGTATATAAAGACGGCCTTCCCAGGCGTCTTTAGATACTGGCTCTTCAGCAAGCAATAGCTTCTACAATCGATCAGTACCTTTCGGCTACTACTACCGTTGTTCTTAATCCCAGCGATATACTCTTGTGCTTGTAACGGTTCGTCACAGTTATCCTTGACTGCTTCCAGTGTACGTCATGGCTGCCCCAAGTCTCATGGTCCCATCTGGCCGGACGATCACTTCTCAACCACTGTCCTCGACTGTGCTCGCTGCTCGTCAAGCACCGGCGGTTCATTGAACATATACCCAACGGGCTCTAGCCCCGGAGCCTTTCAGGAGACATACGGCCCCGGAGCCAGGTTCCACGGCATAAACGGGCTCCGATTCATCAAGTCCCATACCGCTGACCTTCGCGGGCACTGTGAAGCGATTCGAAACCATCATCCTAGCTTAGCGCTCCCTGGAAATGCGCTTCTCCGCAGTGGGCTTAGGAACAAGTTCAACGTCCCAATCGCAAGATTTTCCTTGTCGATACAGGAAGCATCAGAACATTGGGCGGCGATCACGACAAGGTCATCCAATTGCCGTCACCCGCGCTGTTATCCGGGCCCTTCAGAGGTTGCAACGCAAGTGTGATATGTGATATGGCTGTCTCTGCCTTAGCCATTACAGTTGTGGCGGGTTCGGGAGTCTAGTCATCCGGAATTTGACGCCGGGGGTCTTGGGTCACCACTTGCCAGAACCAACATGAAACGCACGGAGTGCCTCCCGCCAAGATTCCACCGCAACGTCTTTTTTCCAGAGCTTCTCGCAACGATTCTGGCTCAGTTGGTCGTAATGGCGCCATTGCATCACGGATGTTACCGAGACGTTGCCATCGACGAAATCCACAGTGAGCGATTAACCGGCAGTGGACGTTGGAGACTGCCCAGCAGTTGCAACGGACTGCTAGAGAGGTGCCATACAGCGCTTGTGAGGCAGGGGAGAAAGCCTTCCCCCCCAGTAGGCCTTCAACCAGATCAGGTAGGAGAGTCCGAACTGCCTAGACACTAGGTACACATTCTACAGCACCTAACCTATAAGCTTTGGTCAACAACCCCCCCTTTTCCGATGTCATGATCGATGTACGCATTTCTGTTGGCTGTGATAAGCGCAACAATGAGTATTCTTGGCGCATCAAAAAGCCATGTCTTCTGTCAGTTATATCATTTTTGTTCCTCTCGGTCCGGAGATGGCTTCGTCGCTTTCATTCTCGTCGTTTTTCGGGTGATCCTCCGGTTGCTTGTCTGACTGGTCGACACACAGCAGAGGATGTGTGCTAGGATTCGTGATTGGGTCAAGGCCGAAGCCAGTTGGCGCCCTGGAAACATACCAAGCCCCCAAGGTACCTAAGCGACCTTGAAGTAATTAGCTGGTCAGTGCTAGCCATTACACCCTTACCAGGGTGGCTTACCCTCCTACCTAGCAAAGACTTGATCCGACGTTCCTTTTCCCGATCTCTGGAACTATGGCTTTGTGCCTTGGACCGTGACAGCAGTTTTTCGTTGTTCATGAACCATTTGCGTTTCTTTTTTTCCCCTTCCTAACCTCGCAAGACTGCCCCGGGCCTGGCCTGACTAGCAAGCCCAGTGTCCAATTCGACACCACATCGTGTTCGCAACTTCAACAACATCCATGCCCATATGCGTTTTGAAGTAGGGCTGATGAAGTTTGCTGTGGAGAGAGACAATAACTGGATTGTGGATATGATGGAGACCGCCAAGTACAAGAACGGGTATCGTTCCCACTTCATTTTCCATCCATTCGTTCTGATAGCTTCAGTCACATGAGCATCATATCAACTCCATAAACCAGTTGATCCGCCCCATCTCAGGAACGGTTTCAGTTTCCAAGGGATCAACGACCAAAAAGTTCCAGCCCAGTCCAGTCACGTCTTGTGCTATCAAGTTCTGCACACACTTAGGGTTCTATTAGGAATCATGTGCGACTACATTCAGGTGAGTCTCATCCTCTGTTCATCTATCGGCTTATAACAATATACTAACACGTCATGCTATTAATAGAGAGAATATGCCTGCCGGCACATGCGCTGGATAGCATCCCACTGGTGTCGTGAATACACCATCACTCACAAGAGGTGTACACCGAACGTAGCTCATTTTGAGCGCAAGTGAGTTTCGCCTTCCCCTCCCTATATCATCGAAAGACATATCGAAATACTAACATTCTTTTCCAGAGATATCGACTGTGGGGAGTGCAAAAGCAGGCAAAGGGGAGCAGTCCCATGGGAACATATGATTCGACGCGACAAGAGCCAGGTGTATTGAACAACTACAGCAACAACTGCCGAAAGAACGACACCACGACGACAACCTTCAAAAAACGGAATGACTTAATGACAACTCTTCGACAGCTTCTTCCAGCTGTTTTATATCAACAACATTATTTACAGACAAACAACCACACGGTTACCATCATGGGTCGTCCATTCGATTCAACGGCACTGTCAAAATCGAACATCAACATCGACATCGAAATCGACATCGACACACTTTCTCGAAAACTACTGGGGCGGCTTTGTGCAATTATTCGAATTCATCGTTTCTGGGAGGGATAAAATGTTCAGCACTTTCGATTGGGACTCAAAGCGGCGGCGGCAAACTCGTCTTTCTACGTTGCACATTTGCAATTTTACGATTTTCTGTTCTGGGTTCTGGCGAAAAACACCACTGTTTTTTCTTGTTCTTGTTCTTGGGGCGGCCATTTCATCGTCATAATACCCTTTTTCACTTTTTTGTTTTTGGTCTCTGCGTCTGTTATTTTTCGAGCTCTTTTGTAAGCTCTTTTCTTTCGCACCTAACGGGTGGCTATCTGATTTCTTCTCGTTTTATATCTTAGCATTTGCATCTGGATCACAGAAGGAAGGGGTTGATTGCATTGTGCCAAAGGTAGCTTGGTGCGCGGTAGCTGCTAAGCTCGTGACTACATCACATACCGACTCTCTTGAGACAAAGAGGGAGCGGAATCATCATTGATAGAAGGTTATATCAGCGTGTTTTTTGAATACCCGCATTTTCCCCCTCCAAAATGGGGTCAAACCATATGAACTTCCCATACATATCATTGCTATTTTTGACCTTGTAGTACAGTACACTGCTACATCATCTCTTTGCTATTCGTTCACAATCATCGGTATCAAATCTTTTTTCCCGTAACTCACCGTCTATCACATGTATTTCGTTTTCGCATCATCATTCGCGCCGAGACGCCCAAAAAGGTCGGGTTCCGTCACATTTGTGTCTCAAAATTCACGTGTGTTCACAACAACCCGTTGCAAACCCGAGAAAAGAAACGTCAAAAGGTCGAGTTGTACCGAACGTGTCACAGGGTTGAAGACCTTGTGGCATTGCCTATGTAGGTAGTGTGCACTTCCGAGTTCTGCTKGCMAGCAGAACATCGTCTACCTTTTGCCTGGTCATTGTGCACGCATATCCTGTCATAGAACGTACAAAAAGTATCCGAAAGTGTCCGAACCCCGACTTGCCGACCAACTGGCCAACCGACTGAACGACTCGGCCCCGCCACAGTACAGTTATCTTAAAGGCAAGACAAATGAGATAAGGCGACGGAGAAGATGCCGCTTCTACCAGAGTGTCTATCCGGCCTAGGTGGGTAGCTACTTCGCGAAGAGCAGTCGTTGGGTGGGCGGAACAACCAGTTCGGTTTAGTTTTAGCGACCTTTGACCCAAAGAGTCCCAAGACAAACCTAAAGAGCTAGAGCTAAAATGTCTCACTTACCAACTTCCCTAGTCCCTGCTCTTCTCTATCTCGTGAACCAGTGCTAGTGCATGACCGTTGTTGATAACCGAACGCTGTTCAAAAGTGGAAAGTGAAAAGCGTTGACCTTATCCGAAAACGGCAGTCATCTAGTGCAAAAACAGTCCTCATCTAGTACAACTGAAGGCGAAAATCTTTAAAATCACAACAGCAAAAACTCGACCAAAACGAAAGCCAAAAATCTGCCTTTTTCTTCGACGCTCACTTTCATTGCATCCCCTAGCAGAGTCTACCTTCCAATTTAGAATACGACTAAATAAAGCGGCTGTGTAAAGTGTTCGCGCCAATGTCAGTGTTGAAGAAAGGCGGTTTTGACCCCCTTGTCCTGACGTGCCAGAGTAGCGAAAAGTGGGCCAGTTCGGGGGTGCGACAAAAAAGTGCCCCATCTGACAGCGTCTTCAGCCCCATTAACTGTAGTTGCACTAGATGAGGACCATTTCTGCCACTAGATGATTACCGATTTCGGTGTCTACCTACCTTACCTGGGGTGGTTACCCACTCTCACGGGCAGTGAGGTCGCCGTTCATAATCTCATCTGGCTTCGTCGCTTGATAACTAGCTTGAGGAGAGAAAGAGGGCACGACAACCCTACATGTTGAACCTTACGTCGGTGTTCAGCTATGTTTAACCGAACTGAGCCCAGTGGGTTGGATGATCGGCTGTGATGTTCGGGTACTGGTCCCTTACATCCCTCTCACCTTCCCTTCCCAGTCTCCCACATTCCAGTGGGCAAAAGCCGAGCAACCCCGACCGAGCATTCTGAACCAAGCAAGTCAAGCGAGAGACGGTACAATCTTTCTCTCATCTCTTTTTTTCTTCACGTCCCTTAAGCTCCTGTGCACCCCTGGTGGAGGATGGACTCTGGACAGCACGCTCGGTGTTCGGTGTTCGACGTTCGATGCGATATACTGAAATGAGATGAGATCATAATCCACCACCCACTCACTTACACGAGATCCATGTACCGGTCGGTATCTGCACAGGAGGTATGTACCTCCGGTAGCTCAGGTTAGGTTGTCGAATGGAATGGTTACCGTACCCGTGATGAGGGGAGCCCCCCCCTTTCTGGCCTTTTTGATGACGAAAGGGCCAGGACCGGGACGGGCGGACCTGGTTCGGTGGGGAGCTGGTGGGGAAGGTAATTAAACTCGGTGACTCGTGGTGATGACGACGAGGGAGTCTTTGAATGCCAGAGAGGTGGTTATAAGAAGGGGAAAGACGCTTCGTTTTGTTCTGTTCGTGAAATCGTCTTGGTCTGTTTCTGGACTTTGTTGATAACTCGGAATCCGTGCACACAGAGAGTCAAATCCGTGCGCACAGAGTCCCCTACTTTCTACCGCCGAGTTAGCCTAGTTAGCCGCCCAGCCGCCTAACCGCCGCTATCGCGCTATCTTTATTAGCGATCGTTAGTCTTATGCGTAATTAAATGAAGCTATCGCGATACCTTACCTTTAGCGATTATCTTTCGTCTTTGTTATTATTTAATAGAATATCCTCGAACTCACTATATTTATTGTATTACTATACTTCCTCGCCTGCCCGCCTGCAAGCCGCGTTCGCGTGTTTCCCCGAGTAAGTTAGATTCCTAGCCTAGCTGACCAAAATAATTAGCGTTGACGGGATTTGAACAAAATCGCCAGCTAAAATGGTAGACAATTGATTAGATTGACGACTCTGAATAACCTTACGCAAATGAGCGACGTAGATTTGGTGATGTATTGGCTAGGCTAATTCGGCGGTAGAAAGTAGGAGACTCTCTGTACGCACGGATTTGACTCGGTGTGCACGGATTCTGTTGATAACTGGGTGTTTAGTTTGTTGATAAGTCGATGTTCAAGCTTGATGCCTGCTGCTCTTCACTGTAGCGCCGGCATGGGCTGCAGCCCAGTCGCTTGACCTGCGTTAGGTAGACTTCATGCTATGTCTAGTAGACGCCGCGCATTGCTCTGGACATCCTGGCCGTATCTTTCCTTCGCTAAAAAAAAAAAAAAAAAACAAGTTCAGGAAGTCGTCTGTTGTTGTTGTTGTTATTGTTGTTGATATTGGAATGGCATCAAACTGGCATACCTCTGATTGTGTAATAATATGGGCAATAATCGATAATGGGTTCAATGTGGCTTGATTGTGTGTAATTGTATAAGACTAGCTCTACAAATTCGAAGCTCTAATATTTGAATAAAATCCCTTATATCCTAGCCTCTCTGGGTACGTATATACCTAAGTAGATCCCTAACCTCTAATATACCCCTTTAGATTTGGTATACAAACTATGTATTAGGTCGCTAAGGACCTATTAGAGGTCAGACCCATATTAGTCCTAGAACGCTCTGATATTAGTATAGTATAGCGCTATAATGTGGCGCTGCAACGGTTTGGAGCCGTATAGATTTAGCTACTATAGAACGGTACTTCGTATTAGTATAAATAGTTAGCTGAATTTACTTTTAGAGTTTATAAGATTTAAATATTAATATATTTTTGGTTCTTTCCCTACTTTAATATCCTTTATATATTTACGCTGTCCGTAGGCACCTCAACCTACCTTCGCCTCTAATCCTAATAAATTAATATCTCTTTTTTTTGGGAATTGAGCCGCTATTAATAGGATGTAAATATATAGCAAGTGATCCGTTTTTCAGACCATTGAAGAAACCCCTCCTTCTACCCTTAGTGTATAGGAGCCGCTTACTACTCATTTGGGCGTAATTGATAATAATTTCTAATAATAATTTTCCCCTTTATTATAGTATTATTAATTTATTATTAAAGAAATAGATGATAATAGTTCCGATAGTAATTATTCTTTCTCCCTTTCGTATACGTTGCGCGATCTTTTCTATTATTTCGAAAATGATATTATAATATAGAAGTAAAAACTCTTTAAATTTCGCGCTTCAGCTATTAAATTCTTCTTTACTTACCTTTTATATTATATATTTTTATAAAATTTAAATAATTTTATAGATATATTGGAGAGTAATTAATTCGGTAATTACCCTCCTATTCCTTTCGGCTTTTAGTATTAGGACTACTTTTTTTACAACTATGTATGCGCTTTTACTGCCCTTATTTCCCTTCTTACCTTTTAATTAGTAGTAATTATTTTTCTTTTATCAATATAGTTTACCCCTTTTATTGCCTCTTTATATATCGTCCTAAGTATAATATTATAAAATATAATAGAGGGAATTTAGCCTACTTATATAATTTTATTTATGATATAGATAATTATTATTTCAAATTCTCTTAAATTAATATATTCTTTACTACCTTTTACTTTAAAGGTAACTTTAACAATTCTTAAATTAATTATATTTTAGGTATTAAAAAGAAATTTGATTGTAATTATGTTACAGCGGTGGCAGACTACTATGCTAGTATGACAAACGGCAGTTTGATCTGCCTAAGTGAGATAGCTGAAGGAAGTAAACTATCAGGTGCAGTTCAGTGAAGCCAAAAGGTTCACAACAAGTATCGTTATACGTGTCTCTGATAACGATGGTCTATTGACTACTATCGAGCTATCTGACAATCTGAGTTCTCCAGTTGTCCCTTTATACCTTAAATGCCTGTCTTGATTCTTGCGTCTTCAAGTGTCTGCTCACTCATGGTGTTGGCTCACTAGTAAGCACTAGCTCACTGGTGAGCCCCTTCTTACAGTGAGCACTCCTTATGCACCCTTCAGTTCAATCCTGGTTCTGAGGGTTACATTATCTACCTTGGGGGGGCTGTTGGGCCCTGACGGCTTGGGCGGCCCCTGTGTCACTTAAGTTCGTAACAGCTAGCCAACTCGTGTTCCCAGCAAAAGGGTACAAGTAACCAAAGCTGGCAATTCAGTTGCTCAAGTGGTCTTATATAGTTGCGACGGATGACCAGGCTGTCACAAATTCCGGCTACGATATATTTACTTAGAAGGACCTCTATGCTTTCTTAGAGGGCGAATTCGGTGGTAATACTTAAACGATTAAATATACCACTCTCATTAGTATTGAACGTATATAGTAAGGCTTCATAGAAACCGTCCGCGCTTTTTACGATTAATTCCGCGTTGAATAATTTAATTTATTTTATAAATAGCCGGAATTTTAATATATTTTATAGTAGGCTAATTAATTGTATTTGTAGTCACATTAAGGCGTTTTGTTAGTAAGTAGTATTAATACGTTGATTGAAGCGATAGTATATATAAAGCGGTTATAGGGTTTAGAAATTTTAGAATAGCTGGCGTAGTATTAACATTCTTAAGTATTACGTTTTAATTAGTTATTTCTTAATTTAATTTTTAATTTTGTTCCCATTTCTATTAGCTTCCTTCATTCTACCTTTGCTTTATTTAATTTTAATATTATTTGCGATTATTACTATTAATCTAGGTATATATATAATTAGTATTATAAAGTAAAGCTCCAAGGTATTTATTACAAATGTAGCGCGGTTGGTTATTCAGCGTACGCTTATATTAATTATATTTATTATAATTGTAGTAAATTAGGTTATATATTATATTAATATACTAATTCCTATAATATTCTGGGCTAAGGCGCGAACGCTAAACTGGTAGTATTAGTAAGGAGTATGATTACTTTAGCCTAAGAAAGCGTAGGTATATTATAATTATATTTGAATACGAAGTTATTAATAAGAATTTATAAAAATTAGTAGAGAATTTATAGTTTAATAACTTTTAGCGCGGAGTTGAACCTTATTAGTAGGTATTTATTTCCGGCGGGTATTTAAATTAAATTTATAAATTATTATTTCGTTGATTTTTTATTTTAATTTATCCCCGTATATAGTTCGATTATTTATTTTATTAAAATATATAACTCTTATAATATTAAGCGGAAGAAAAGAGTTATATTTATAGTTGTTAATTCCCTTAGTATAGATATTATTTTCAGTTACTTTTAGTTACGCGATTATAATCCTGAAATTAACTAGTATTAAAAGAAATTCCGGTTTTGGATTAAGGCTAGTAATTTAGAAGAAAGTAGGGAATTTATTAAAGATATTTACGAAGCCATTGTATTCTTCTATAGTCCATATTAGGATTTTATTTTAATATTAGACCCGAAGGAGGTATAATATTAGGCTTTTAATAGTTTTTCTTTATTCTTATATTCTATTATTCCTCTTGAAATTCCTTTATTACTACGTATAGAGTTTTTAATTCTATCCGACGTTCCAGGTTCCCTTGATACCCTCCTCTAATATATTTTTCAAAATTTTCTGAGTTATATTAAATAGAATTTACTTATTATTATAATTTTTATTGGAGCCTATATTTTAATAAATATTGATTCCTGAGCTAGAGAAGGTTGAAGTAGTTGTTTCAGAGAGTTTTAAATAAATTATTCTCTTAGAGTACAAGGAGTTTCGTTAGGTATTTAAGATATTCATTATATTTTTATTATAGTATAATCGTTTTAAATATTATATCCATTTGGTCAAAGGAGAGTTTGCGCCCTAGGGTCTTATTTATATACTTAATATTAAAGAATTGGAAGTATTTTAGGAATAGTTAGTAAAAGTGTTATATAAAGGATGGATCCGGCTGTCTATTAGTCTAGTAAGGGCTTTTATTATTTTTATTTTGAAGAAGGAAGGTAAATTTAAGTTGTGTATTAATTATTATATATGTAATAAGGTTACGAAGAAGAATTATATTATATTATTACTTATTTAGGAGATTTTAAATTGGTTATTGTTAGCGAGGGTTTTTATAAAATTAGATTTGAAGGACATATATTATTATATTCAGATTAAGTAAGAAAACGAGGAAAAGATGGTGTTTTGTATAAAGTATAAGTATTATAAATTTTTAATTATATTAATAGGATTAGTTAATACTCTTACTATTTTTAAAGCATATATTAATAATATATTAGTAAATTTAATCAATATTATTTATATTACTTATTTTAATAATATTATAATTTGTAGTAAGAATAAGAGAGATTATTGTAAGTATATTAAAAGTTTTTTTTAACGCTTATAAAATTATAATTTGTATATTAATTTGAGTAAGTACAAATTTAATATTAAGTAGGTAATGTTTTTAAATTATATAATTTCACCTAAGGGTATTTCGATGGATCTGGAGAGGGTTGTAGCGATTGTAGATTGGGAAGCCCCGAGGAGAGTTTACGATATTTAAGTTTTTTTAGAGTTTATTAGTTTCTATTAGCAGTTTATAATATTTTATTTTAAGGTTATAGTATTATTAATAGATTTATTAAAGGGAGATAAGCAGAAATTATTCGAATTAATATATATATATATATATTGTCTTATCACGCTAAACTATTTATATAGTCTACCTAATGGGTAAGCGGTGCTGCTTCCTTTCTTAGTCCAAGAGAAAAACTGTGTTGTTGAATACTGGATGAAAACCCTCAGCTTCTCCATTTCCAACCCTAACTCTAAATCTGAACTTTCATCCCGTCTCACCAAGGGAGCTCGGGGAGCCGTGGTTACTTCGATGTTTGTCGTCCATTCTTATCATTATCTCTTTTTCGTCCCAGTGGACTTCGTTGCTTCTGATTGGCTGGTATACTGAGACTCTACCCCCCCCCCTCCCCCCCCCCATCTTACGCTTTAGTTACCTCGAGTATGCGCTGGGTGATTCTTCTTTTATCCTATCTTCAGGGTTCAGAGGTAGAGAGGGAGGAGTCTTACTCGTAGTACTGGATTTCTCTGCCGATTGGCTGGTCAGCTGCCTGTAAGGTGTTGTGAAGCCGGGATTTTTTTGGTGAGAGAGATAGCGATTGGTTAATTGGATTTATTAAGGTTCCAATTCTGAGAACCCTTATTGGTTAGCTTAGTAATACCGCGACTAATATTACTAAGCTCAAGGAAGAGATTTTCTACACGTGCCCAGTCACGTGTACCCATGCGTAAGCTAAGGGCCAGGATGGGCCCGAAATTATCTTTAACGCCTTAATGACTAGGAAGGCAAGGAAGGTTCCATCCGAAAATCGGATGGAAGTGAGGGGAGCGGGATTCGAACCCACGACCTTTCGGATGAAACTGAAGGTAAACTAAGCTCAGATCTTCCCAACTGAGCTATCCCCCCTTCGAATTAATAGAATTAGTCCGTTTAGCATTTGAGGAGTTGAAATAGTTTTTTTAAGAGGTACTAATATTAAAATATTTTTGATCCCTCCTTATTAATTTAAGTAGAAATAAATACGTCGGATTTTGCAATTAGTATGGTATTAATATAGTTATATAAGGCGCGTTAGTATTTTATAATATTCTTCTCTTATAAAAAATCTTTAGAGGAAATATATTATAGTATAAGGAATAGCGAATTATTAGCGATTATAGGAGTATTAAAGGCATAGCGGTAGTATTTACTTTATACTAATAAGCGTTTCTTTATTATTATAAATTATTTAAATTTCTAGTATTTTAGGCATAAGGATTGGGTTAATATACGATAGTATTATTGGGTTTTAGAATTAGCAGTTTATAATTTTAGTAATAAATATTATTCGGGGAAGTTTAATTTAGCAGATAGGTTGTTGAGGAAATTATAATTATATAAGGTTATTAAAGTAAGAGGCGAGGATTATTTATTAGTATAGGTAATTAAAGAGAGCGAAAAGAAGGGAAAGGTAATGAGGAAAGGGAATATAGAAGACGGAGGGGTAAAAAGGGTATTATTAATCGGGTACGATATGTGGTAGGTAGTAGTAGAAAAGAGAGAGTAGTATGAGGATAGAGGAGAAGACGAGTCAGTTTGGGGATTAAATTGGGAGGATAATAATTGGGGTAGGAAGTATAAGAAATAGAGTATAGAAGATGAAGGAGAATTATTCAGGGAGTATAAGAGGCTGAATAGAGAAGATGAAGCGTTAAAAAAGAGGGTGTAGTTTATAGACGAAGTCACTACGGAGTATAAAGGAGGGGTAAATAAGGTAATTATTAGTGTTAACATGTGGCTAGTACTGTGCCTTGTAACTGCCTTGTACTACCTTGTAGTATAGAAGGTTGATTGCCAAGAATGCTATTCCTTCTATGGAATCAGTTGACTCAGTCCCCACAGAATGTACTAGAATATAAGAGGTTTTACTACTGTATTCTGGGGTCTTATAGCTTAGTTAGCATTTCTTCCAGACTGACTTATCATCACTGAATTTAACAGAAGCTCATAGATTCAGTCTATTCTTTCTATAGGATAGTGCTCCTCAAACACTCCTACTAACTTACAGGAAGCTCCTATACTTTAGAAGCTTCTAGATGCTTAATATTCATATATATAGAGACCTCTCCTCTCCTTCAGTTAGTCACTCCTTAAGCAAGCAAGCACAACTCAAGCAATACAATATAGTCTTTTCTTATAGTGCAGAGTTCATTATAATAGTTGTTTCTCACAGTGCAGAGTCTATTGTAACCTTCTATCTTGAGAGCAGAGTCCTCTCTAAGACCTCTTTTACAACATCCTTCTATTGTATTTGCAACTACGCTGCTTCCTTCCGCACTGCTGTCGTACTTTCTACCGCTTCTGCTCCACTCTGCTACAAGTGCATAGTTCACTATAGCAACCCTGTACTAGTACTATCATTATAGGCTAGTCAGAGTATCACAGCAAACAAGTATTTACTATTATTACCTTATAAAAGTCTTTAGCTATAGTATGGAAAGAGATTTTGAATTTAAAGTTCTTCTCGATCTCCTAATTATATTAGAATTAGTAATTATTTGCATAGGCAGTATAGGAATTCGAGCGGATATATATATAATCTTATTCCCTATGCTATACTAAATACGGCGCCTTATTAGCATGGGGTCCTTCTCCAGATTCTCGGAGGGAAAACTGTGCGGCGATAAGCGCCATCGGATAAAAACCGCCAGCTTCGTATAGTCGCGATCTAAGTTGCGCCTGCTCCTTCCAGATTCCAGCTGTGGCGGTACTCAATCTACCACCCTAGCGAATAAGCCACATATCAATTGCAATACCACAAACATCAGGACTATTGACTCCCATGACTTTTGTGGTAGTCCCTTCTGCTTGATATGATGTGATTATGTGTGCATCACGACCTCGTCGTAGTCTGTGATCTTGTTCGCTCAGGCGATGAATCTCTTCATAGTGTCATCATCTTCCTCTAGTTTCTCCAAGTTTCTAGCAGCGAGTGCAGCGTCAGGGTCGTTGCAGCTTGAGATGCCTCCGAGGGGGTTGTGGACGCTGTTTTCGAGTCCACTAGCACCCGCGTCAATCGTCATCGGCAGTGACGGCTCAACGCCATTACTGCGCTCGTTGCAGGATATCGCGAGAAAGGTAAACGACCCTCCTGAGTCGATTGCCGTTGTCGGTTTTCGTTTTGGAGCACTTTTTGACCAAAAATCAGCGTTTCCGGTTTCAACTTTATTGTTTTAATAAACTTTTTCTATTAATGATTCGAGCGGATAGTGTTACGAACTTAAGCGAAGGACACGGGCTAACCAGGCCACCGGTGCATAGCAGCTACAAGAAGGCTGGGCAATGTAACTATGACAGGGAAGGAAGGCTCACAGGCAAACATAGGCTTATAGAGGTGAGCTAAGCTCATGAAGGTGAGCCARGCTCATGRAGGTGAGCCAGGCTCATGGAGGTGAGCCAGGCTCATGGAGGTGAGCCAGGCTCATGGAGGTGAGCCAGGCTCATGGAGGTGAGCCAGGCAATTGTAACTAGAGGCACGAGAGTATAAGAGGACAACTGGAGAACTCAGGTTGTTAGATAGTTCGACAGTAGTCAATAGACCTTTGTCATCAGAGATATGTATAACGATACTTGTTATGAACCTTTTGGCTTTACCGAACTGCACCTGGTAGTTACTTCCTTCAGCTATCTCATTTAGGTAGATCAGACTGCCGTTCGTCACAGATAGTTATATAGAATTTAAGAAATTATAAATTTAATTTATCAGTTCTAGTAATCCCTTTAGTAATATAGAGAGCTATAGTAGGTTTTTATTAAAAGGTCTAATTATATTAATTATAGTTAGTTTTACTAACGAGCTTAAGAACGTTGCCGAATTTAGCTCGGATGAACTTCTTAGCTTTTCTATTGTTAAATACCGTAAATTTATAGAAGTTGTTATACTATTCCTAGAAATTAGTACGTTTGGTAAAATTAGTCTCGCAGTAATGCGAATTAACAGTATTGGATATTTATTAATTTAGTGTAATCTTCTTTATCTCTAAATTAAATATAATTTTAATATTTATACGCTAATTTTATTTTTTTAATATATAGGCGCGGTAATCATTCTTATAAGCGAAGCTATATAAATGCGCTATAATTGCGAGAGCTTCCTCCCGCTCCTTCTTTTTAATTATAGATTTATTTCTAGGTTGATACGGATTATTTTTATGTATGTAGAGTATTGCATCAAAGACAGCAATTGAGCGTTGATGCGGGTCGCATAGAGCCACCCTGCCAAGGTTATAGAGTGGGTTCTAGCGATAAGATAAGGAATGTGGGTCTAGGTTAGATAGATATCAATCCATCTGCGCCTAGCTGCCCCTCTTTCTGATTCTTCTTTCAGCATCATGCTTTACACAGGAATAATATTATTGCTTTTGCATCAATTGCAGGGTTGTTCTTTGAGGCGAAAGCAGTCCATATCATGGGTATAACCCTTAAGTAATCTGCCATATTGGGTTCGATAGGCTTGGTTAGCTAGGAAATGCGGTTGTCTAAGTTAATATATTTTTAGAGATTGAAGTTTTAGGCTTTCGAAACGAAAGCGTCCTCCTATATAGGCTAGTCTTTAAGGCCCTATAGCTGTACGCGGTCGGAAGTATTAAGAGATATTATTAATTATATTTATTATTATCGTTATCATTAGTAGCAATAATTTTAACGGTCGAATTAATAAGACTCTTAATTATAATAATATAAGTAATAATTAATAATAGGTTTAATGTAGCTTAATTGTATATAATTATATAAGATTAGCTTTACAAATTCCAAGCTTTGGCATTTAAATAAAATCCCTTATATCCTAGCCTCTCTGGGTACGTGCATACCCAGGTGGATCCTTGACCTTTGACAGATTGCGCTCAGGAACCCTTTTGACAGCTTGATCCACCGAGATCTACTGTTCTTTACCCGTCTAAGTCAGCAAATGAGAAGGCACGGAATTGTACATCCACTTGGCCGAAGCCGAGGAATGGCAGAGGCCCAAAGGGTTTTTGTTAGTACGGCATTGTCGGAGCGCTTTCCGTCGAACTTATGAACATCAAAGGAAATCGTTACCCCAATTGTCTCGAGAACAACTGCCGAGTGTCCCGCACTTGAAGCAATCAGCCGTGGCATTGCATGCCTTCTTGGCGCTTCCCCTGCCTTGGTCTCCCCTCCCCGGAATTTGGGGATTTTGAGTGGAGGTGGGGCCGAATGGGAAGTGGACATTCGGTCCGAGGCCTTGCGGGTTCTCGGAAGGGTGGAGGAAGTGGGTTTCCGGGGTTGCTTTTATCCCCGGTCGACCCTACCGCTCCCCTCCCCCGCGACGGCCGCCGCTCCCGCTTCCACTTGTGCCGTTCCATCGAGTTCCTTCAGGTCCAGATCCAGTGTTCCGCTTCGAATTCCCGCCTGTCTTACCCAATCCACTGCCTCAGTGGCCAAGAAATATGATTGGACACATGGAGGACATGATAACAAGCCGGGTATCAACAGATATCTGGGAACATATTCTGAATCTGGGGTCAAGGACGGGACTTGTTCAATCTCCCATCTCATCATCATCACCAGTCACTTTGACTTAGTCCACAAGGCTGGACTTTGGGACAGATTCTCCACACCATCAACCATGACGAGCACAAGGGAAGCTTACTCCGGAGCACCGCCCGGCCATGTTCCCCTCAACAACACCTTTGACTGGTGTTTCAGTCAGCCCTTTTCGTCCGTGAACGACTACACTCCTCAAGCTCAAGTGTTGGACAAGATCGAGGATGAGAGGCCAATCTTTGTGGACAATGCTTCAGGTTAGTATTTTTCACATCTAGAACCTTGCACTCGGTAGACTTCAAAGTTGACACATTACACTTCCTACCAGACCGCAAACTCACCTTCGGCCAAATAAGAAGCGACGCCCTAGCTCTCGCCGCCGGTCTCCTGAGCTTGGGTCTCAACCCCAACGACGTTACCAAACTCCCACCCACACCGACCTGCCCGCAAGGGCCCGAGATCGCCCCCGTTGTTCTCATCCAATTGCCCAACTCACTCGCCTTTGCGCCCGTGCTGCTAGGCACCCTCGCCGCCGGACTAACCGCGACATTGGTCTCCCCCGCCCTCACAAGCGATGAAGTCGCCTGGATCATCCAGAACTCGCGGCCGCGGGCCATCATCACGGCCAAAGCCTGTCTCGGTGCCATGCGCGAGGCGCTGAAGAAGCAGGAGCCGCGAGACCGGGCCTTCTTCGACGCCGTGCCCATCTACACCTTCGACGCCGCCAAGGACCACTACCCCTCTGTCTCGTCATCACTACCACTTACCTCCGGAAGCAAGAAGAAAACACAAGACTGGAAAGTCCTCCTCAATACCGCTAACCACTCCCAAACAGTGACCCCCTCCTCCCTCACCCCCTCCCCCTCCTCCCCCGCCCGCACAGCCGTCATCCTCTGGTCCTCCGGCACCTCCGGCCGGTCCAAGGGCGTCCTCCTCTCTCACCACGCGCTCAACTTCTCCGGCGCGCACATGTGGCACGACGCATCCGACTACCACTCCTCCGCACAGATCCGCCAGCAGCGCTGGCTCGGCTACGTGCCCTTCTACCACGTCTTTGGCCTCTGCAACATCGTTTTACTCGCAATCATGACGGGCGCGACCGTGTACGTGATGCCTGCTTTTAGTTTGGATGGCATGCTAGCCGCCATTCCCAAGCGGAAGATCACGTACCTGCACATGGCGCCGCCCATCGCCGTCATGCTGGCCAAGGCTCCCGCAGTAGAGAAGTACGCCAAGCGCAACCCGAAGACGGGTAAAAACGGGTTCAGCTCCGTTGTCGCGGCCGTCACGGGCGGTGCTCCCCTCGGCCACGAGGTCGTCGTTGAGGTGTACAAGCGGTGCGGATTTAGAGTGCGACTGGGTTACGGACTGAGCGAGACGTGCAGCACCTCGCTGCAGCGGGGGACAGGAGAGAAGGAGATGATTGAGCAGGCGGGCGAGACGGGCGTGCCGCATTGGGGCGTCGAGGTCATGGTTGCTGATATGGATGTCCCCGCCCCGGGCCTGGTGGATGGGAAGACGAAGGCGGCGCGGATAGATCAGGAAGGGGAGATTTTGATTCGGGCGCCGACGCTGCTTAGCGCGTATCTGCCCGTGGGCGTGTTTACGACTCCTAAGGACAAGGAGCCGGATATGTCGGTCACGAAAGAGGCGTTGACGGTTGATGGGTGGTTCCGCACGGGCGATGTGGGCACCATCAGCGCGCAGGGAAGGCTGCGGATTACGGATCGGTTGAAGGAGCTGATCAAGGTGCGCGCGTACCAGGTTGCGCCGGCGGAGCTCGAGGCCGTGCTGTGCAGCAGCCCGTCGGTG
>RANY01000515.1:0-40083 GCA_009805235.1 Neurospora pannonica FGSC 7221 | reverse complement strand
CCATCGGCGCCGCCAGCTTCGTGACGCCGCTGTACATTGCCGAGCTGGCGCCCGCGACGCACCGCGGCCGGTTGGTGACGATGAATATCGTGTTTATCACGCTCGGGCAGGTGGTGGCGTACGTGGTGGGCTGGATCTTTGGGACGTACGGTAGTCCGGAGACGACGGGGTGGAGGTGGATGGTCGGGTTGGGCGCGGTGCCGGCGGTTTGCCAGGTGGTGATCCTGTTGCGGATGCCCGAGAGCCCGAGGTGGTTGGTGAAGGAGGGCCGGTCGGAGGAGGCGAGGGAGGTGATTGCTAGGATTGCGGCGGGGGATGATGCGCAGGATCCGTCGACGAGGAGGGAGGTGGATGCTGTCTTGAAGAATATCGAGATTGAGGTGAGGGAGGAGGCTATGGCTACGAGACTTGGTAACGCCAGGGCCGTGAATGGGAATGGGAACGCGGTGAATGCGTGGATGGAGGCTATGCGAGAACTGTTTAGGGTGAGGAGGAACAGGCGGGCGTTGGCAATTTCTTGTCTCCTCCAGGGACTTCAGCAGTTGTGCGGATTTGTGCGTGACCCGGGCTGCGACCGTGACACTGTACCTCCTTGTGTGTTGGGTTACTTGTGCTAACGTGACTACTTCTTTAGAACTCACTCATGTACTTCTCGGCCACGATATTCACGATGGTCGGGTTTTCAGAACCGACTCTGACCTCGCTGGTCGTTGCAGTCACCAACTTTGCCTTCACCTTAGTTGCCCTGGTGTTGATCGACCGGGTGGGAAGGAGACGCATTCTACTCTGGTCTCTTCCCTTTATGATGGCAGGTCTGGTGCTTGCCGGCTATGGCTTCTCATTCATCGAGTTGCCGGATTCAGAGACCAGCTCGTCCACGACAACGGGAGGCCAGGGCGGGGCCATCATCATCTTGGCGAGCATCATGATCTACGTGGCTGGCTACGCCATCGGACTGGGCAATGTGCCGTGGATGCAGAGCGAGCTGTTCTCACTGAATGTGCGGTCGGTGGGCAGTGGTGTTGCAACAGCGACCAACTGGAGCGCCAACTTTGTGATTGGACTGACGTTCCTTCCGCTGATGGAGGCCTTGTCGCCGTCTTGGACGTTTGTCCTGTACGCAGTGATTTGCGCGGTTGGATATGGCCTGATTTGGAGGGTATACCCTGAAACCGCAGGGCTGAGCTTGGAAGATGCAGCGACCCTTCTAGAAGCGGATGACTGGGGGGTGCGGTAAGGGCTGCATTCAGTGTGTACCATGGTACTTGAAGCTTGGCTAAAGATTTCCCCCCTATTTGTTTGTTTACTTCGCGGCGATTTCAGCGAGGCGAGCGGTGCAATATCTCTCTAGACATTATCTTATCTTCGAATATACGTCAAAGATCTAGATTGAACACGGCGGCTAGTTTTGCTTGAGAACAGTCGAATGAACGGTGAAGCCTCGTGCCTAGAACCCAGTCATGCCACGCTAGGCTGATGAAATCTTTTCTTTCAATTTCCCATCCACTGGGATACAGTAGCGACGATGGTGTCAGCGATAAAAGTTCTTTTGTTATTTGTATGCCTCGGCTATTCACGGCAATTGGCGGATCACTGGCCGACCGATGGCCGACGTTGAAACTTGAGCCCGGATCCTTGCCAAGTAAGTGGAATGCGCCCACGCAAAACGCACATGGCAGTGGAATATTTTTAACCCTTTGTTCGGGAATGGCATCATGCAGTGTCTGAATCGGGGTGCAAACTACAAAAGAGAAAAAAATAAAATCAAACAAGAATTTGAAATTCCCATGAGCCTCAATGGTTGAAGTCCAAACAGAGACGGAGCCACCTGACGTTGGGCTGCATGTTCCCCTTGGCACTTGGCACCCGTCGTGCCGTGGCACCTTCTGCACCTTCTCGTCGCATCTCGTTGCATCTCCCGTCCTTCTCCTGCATTCTTCAAGAACGGTAAAAGTGGAGGACAAGGAGTGGCGCCCGAGTGGGTTCCGGCGGCCAAGCCTCGGCCTATTCCGCTCCTGCTTCAGCGGATTCACGGCAGAGCGGCAGAGCCACAAAAGTTCGGCTCATTGCTCACCGATAGATGCTCCATGCAACATGCAACCATCACCGGCTTCCATCCCGGCGTCTTGCAATGGATTCAACAATGGAGTGCACCGGTGGGCTGGATTCGTGGATTCGCGGCAAAGACGGAATTTTATGCACAGGGAAGACCCCCGGGTGGGTTATCCTCAGCCTAAAAGGGGTGTGATGTGAAAAGGATGAGCACAAGTTCAACACCAACACGTTGACCGAATGTCAATCTGCGATCACCGTTTATTATCTGGGGAAGTTCGTGAAAAGAGGCCATGATACCAGACAGCGATTCGAGACAAGACACGTGCACACGGCACTTGACCTGTCCGATATCCCGACAGAAGCCACATCCGTACTCTTGGGTGTCACCACTTCAGCAACCGTTATCAGCCTTTTGACGTAATTCCGCAGCCTCGGCAGCACAAGAGCCAAGACAGCAGCTCAAGCAGGCCAAGCACCGTGTCAGTCCTGTCAGTCCTGTCACTTTTTGTGTCAAGATCCCTCATCATCGGCTTCCGGATATAAGCTATCTCCAATCGCCAAAAGCCCAAACGGGGAAACCTTACTGGCCCGATTGGCGATTTGTCTCAGCAGACATCACTCTCGGTCTCCAGACCACAAGCATAAAAACTGACAAATCCAGCCGGCACTCCGCACTCCGCGGCGGGTATGGGTTTGCGCCACGGGAACAACGGGGAAATCGTTCGGTTGTGCACTCGCTCGCAACCATGGATGCCCAAATACGAGCATCAGTATTCACCGCTGACATAACAAAACACCACACCTGCAACCGGAGTTTTCTCGTCAAGCACCACCTCGACATCCGGCAAACGGTTGGTTGGTCTTTTCTTCTTCTTTTAAATGGCCGAACTGTCACAACAACACCACAACCCCTGGTTCCGCCATTCCACGCTGCGGTCTGGCTTCCCAAAGTGGTCCCCAAGTGGTCCCGGTGGGTGCCGGTGGGCTTATCTTGAAGCCGCTAGAGGTTACCGTTCCGAGGACTGGACCTGACACCGCCATTCGAGGGGTTGACAGAATCCATGTTCCGGCCTCCCATCAGCGCATCGCGGAGATGAAGGTTGACCAGCGGAGGCTCCAGTGACGATCGCAGACTGGGCGATTTATAATGGATGCAGCCACGGCACGCGGAGTGACGGAGTCCCGTCTTCCCGTCTTTGTCAATGATGCCCCGCCACTGCCACTCCTCTTTTTTTTTTTTTTTCGCCATCGATTCGATCCATTCAGCACAGGACAACGTCGAAGAAGCTTCTTTCCAGTCAATAGCTGCATTGAGCATTGACGCCAAATTCAATCGAGCCTCATAGCCTCAGACCAGTTCATCCTATTTCCTGCAGCAAATCTTATTTTCTTGAACCTGGGCAGGGTCGGGGATGCCGGCCAACCGCGGCTTCTTTTTGGCAGCTGGGATCTCTGTATCATTCCTGCTGATGGTTCCCTGTACTGTAGCACTGCAGCACCAACCGAAGAACCGCCCGGGTGTCAGTCACAGGGCGTGTGTGCACAGAAACCGGCGATAGGGGCAGAGGCGAGTGCCGAGTCCCGGGCGCCTTTCATAACACGGATAACAACGCCTGCCATCAGCCCACCACACACAACCCGTCACGAATGGCTCTGCGAAAATCTCTGAAGGCCAGGCTCCAGTTTGTGGAAAACTGTGGGTACAGTGGGCTGGCAGTGGATCTCGCTCAAGAGAACCCATGAGATCCATAGTCCATACGGTAGAGAGACCCCTGTTCAACCTTGGCCAGGAGGCCCAAGAAGAAAAAAAGGTACCGATACGGCCCAGAGAAAGTCCCCTTCGAATGGTGCACGTCATTCATTATTTATACGGCAAGGGATCCCCTCTTACCTTCCTCTCCTTCCCCGGATGAACGACTTTTTGGTTTTGTTTCCTTTCTAGTCTGTAGTTGAAACCTGACCTTTTTCTTCACTTCATCTACTACCCCTTCCCCCATATCCCCTTTCCCTAACCAAAAGTGAGCATCAGGTTCCAGTTTAGGAATAAAAAGTTACTTTCAGTCTGTTGGCTTGTTGATCGACTCGTCCCGAACCGAGGTCCATCATCAGGTCCCCAGTTCTCCGTTTCCGATCTCACTTGATCTCACTTGCTGTGTGTCTTGTGTATTAGTCAACTTATATACCATTTGCCACCTGCCTATCATATATAGGTTAGGTATTGGCATCAACCCGGTCCCCAGCAACCGATCAACAACCATCCACAGCATACATCCAGCAACCTATACACAAGAGTCACCATGACGCTCACCGAAGCCGACCGCGAGATTGCGGCCGCCGAGATCGATGCCTCGCCCAAGGAGTTTGCCGGCCAGGAGTTCCTCGCTCGCCGTAGCGATGAGGTTGAGAGGGTGATGTCGGCGTCGTCGGTTTCGACTTCATCTCCCGAGGAAAGGCAAAGGAGAGCGAGACGCATGAGCGGTGTTTCGACGCAACACGACCTCGAGAGGCATCCTACCGAGCTTAGTCGCATCCAGACGCAGAGGAGTCAGCACAGCGGTACCGTTGGAAGGTCAGGAACTAGGGGAACCAGGACGAGCAGGAGGTCCGAGAAGCCTCTCCCGCCCTTCGGCGCCGGAAAGCCCTACCCACCCCAGCTGCCCGACCCGGATGAGTATGTGGTCGAGTTTGACGGTCCCGACGACCCCATGCACGCCATGAACTGGCCCTTCAAGAAGAAGTAAGTTGAAATAGCTTCGGCCAGTTATCAGTATCCAGAAGACTAACATGACTCGCTTAGGGTCTTGACTGCCGTTATTCTCGGATATACTACCCTCGTTGCTGCGTTCGGTTCGTCCATCTTCTCTTCGGCAACCAAATCCATCGCCCAGATCTACCACGTCAACCAGACTGTTGGTATTCTTGGTGTCTCTTTCTACGTTCTTGGTTTCGCGTTTGGTCCGACACTATGGGCGCCTCTGTCCGAATTGAAGGGCCGTAAGCTTCCTCTGGTGATCGGCATGTTCGGTATGGCCATCTTCAGTATCGCCACGGCTACCGCCAAGGATCTCCAAACCATCCTCATCACTCGCTTCTTTGGTGGCTTCTTTGGCGCCTGCCCGCTGGCTGTCGTCGCTGCTGTTTTCTCGGACATGTTCGACAACAGGACGAGAGGTATTGCCATCACCCTGTTCTCCATGACCGTCTTCACCGGTCCTATGATGGCTCCCTTCATCGGTGGCTTCATTACGACCTCTTACCTTGGCTGGCGCTGGACCGAGTACATTGTCTCCTTCATGGCCTTCCTCGCTTTCGGCCTGGACCTGCTCTTCATGAACGAGACCTATCCTCCCCAGATTCTGGTCAAGAAGGCCTCCGAGCTCCGCCGCCGCACTCTCAACTGGGGCATCCACGCCAAGCAAGAGGAAATCGAGATTGACTTCAAGGAGCTTATCCAAAAGAACTTTTCGCGTCCCATGCGTCTACTTTTCGGAGAGCCCATCGTCGCCCTCCTCTCCATCTACATGGCCTTCATCTACGGTATCCTGTACCTCTTCCTGACGGCCTACCCTATTGTCTTCCAGGGTGTCTACCACATGACTCCTGGTGTTGCCGGCCTCACTTTCTTCGGCATGATCACGGGTCAGGTCCTCGCCGGTATCACCATCCTTCTGCAGCAGCCGTGGTACATGCGCAAGCTCAATGCCAACAACGGTGTCCCTATCCCCGAGTGGCGTCTCCCCAGCGTTATCGCCGGCGGTGTCGCCTTCTCCGCCGGTCTCTTCTGGTTCGGCTGGTCTGGCTACAGCGGCAAGGTTCACTGGATCGTTCCCACCCTCTCCGGTATTCTCTCCGGTTTTGGTCTGGCCTCCATCTTCCTCCAGGCCCTCAACTACCTGGTCGACTCCTACCTCATGTTCGCCGCCTCCGCCATCGCCGGCAACACCTTCCTCCGCTCGCTCGCCGGTGCCGGTTTCCCGCTCTTCTCCACCTACATGTTCAAGGGCATGGGTATCCAGTGGGCTTCCACTCTCCTGGGCTGCGTTGCCGCCGCGCTCGTGCCCATCCCCATTATCTTCTACTACTACGGCCACCGCATCCGCGCCAAGTCCGCCTACGCTCCTACGTTCGCACCTAGAGCCCCCGCCGTCGAGGAAGAGAGCGGTGATGAGACTAACTCTGATCATGCCGTTGGTGAGAAGGACCAGCCTTCTAGTGTGCCCAGGAAGGATGGCGATGCCGCTACCAATGCTGTTTAAGCGGTAGTTGGATGGTCAACACTTCATACCACAAACAAAAACACAAAACAATCGTCTTATGAGGACGACAAAACACATATCAACGAAAGCTGCCTTATGAGGACAGTCTACGAACACACGGTCTTATGAAGACGAGATGATACGAAATTCTGGAAGGAACGAACTACAAAAAAAGTTTCTTCTTTCTGGGTTGGGTGTATACACAAAAAGCATGTCATTGCATCATCCACTTTTGATCTTTACGAGCAACGGCGTTTTATGTTTTTTTTCTTCTACTTCTTGTTATTTACTTTTTCTTGGGCTGGCTTGGTTTGGAAACAAAGCGAGACCTGTATACCTATACCCCCACACACACAGCATGAGAGTAGTATTGGTTGGATGTTTTTGCTGTCTTTTAGGAAGACCAAAATAGAGGAGGAGGGCAGGGCAGGATGAAGATCGGAGGATGGAAAGAGCGGAAAGTAGTAAGTGGATAGATGGATTAAGTAATGTAGTAATTGGATGGACCGTAGCGCGAAGAGGTCGAGCCTGGCTGCCTCTGGCGAGCGATGAATTGAAAAGAAGCAATAAATCAAACTCTACTGATCCGGGATACATGTGATACATTGCTGTGCTTTGCTTCTCTTGTATAAGTCATGTGTGTTTGTGTGGGACGGGGGTAATTGTATGACAGTCTTTTAATTACACTACAGACGTCTCCAAGCAGCCAGGTATATCAACTTCTTGTTCTCAGTCTCAACCTGTTCATTTTGTCTCGTCAGCATTAAAACTCTTTTTCGTTGAGGAGGTTTCGCGTTTCACGTCCAAAAAGACAAAAAATGACGGGCAAACGATTACAGCATTGACCCGTACGTAGACTCTGCACAATGAAACAAATAAAACACCGGGCACTTCCACACTCACGGCATCGTTCTTTCCCTATCAGCCAGCCCGCTAGCACATCTCTTCGTTCTCTCGTTGCTTCCTTCCATCCTCCCTCATCGGCATCCATCCCACATCCGACACCGGACAGCCAAAAAAAAACTGACACTTGCGTCGGCCGCACCTTCCGTGAACATCCGGATTTCACTTGTTCCAGAGTCTCTACCTTAACTGTGGACAGCAGGCAACGGGTATCTATGGTCTACAATTTGTTCAAAAGTTCACAGACAGCATACCTCCACCTATCTCATGTACGAGATCCCTGGAACATAAAATTTTCCAGCAAAAGAATTGATAACCGTGGGTGTGTGAGGACTGGTCGTAGAGTCGCTACCCCCACTCTCTCTCTTGCCTTCATAGGCAATAATTTTGACCCTGAGCTCATGTGCTTTCTTACATAGGTAGCTGTCCAATGCTATACTACTATCTTACTCAGCAAATACAAACCACCCCCTCCTCATCCACCATCCCTCCAGCTGTCCGCTGCTCCGGGCTCGGCACATTTTCCTCATTATACATGCCCACACGCCTAAAAAGAACTTTTTCCCCATCTACAGGTAGTTCTAGTTGCCCATCGCCACCCGTGCCCGTGTCATCAGATTGTTCCCCCTCCCGAACCAAGATCAACCCGGCCTCATTATGCCTATCCCACTTATCCATATACCTCACCAAAGTGAGCAGCAACACCTCACTGCCATCAGCAACTGGTTCATCCCAGTACCAAGATGGCTGTGAGGATTTGACGCCAGTAACGCCATACTTCTCTAGCTCACCAACATTCTCTGCCATCTTTTGCCCAAGTCTCGCGTGCGGGTTTGCAGGGCCTTTGACTACTCCCCTCCTGACGCAACCCTGGACGGTAATCATCGTCCTCTCGCTTTCCTTACCCTCCGTATCACCATCACTCCCCCTCTCAACCAAAGCCACCGCCTCCCCCGCAACCCCAACCCCACACCTCCACACCTCCACCCCTTTACCTCAGCCTCATACTGCCTCTCAAACCCCTGGTACTCATCACTAGGCGGTATCCACAAGACCGGCCACTCCTTTGCTCCCTCCTTCTTTGCCCACGACCACGACGGAACTCCTCTATTCCCGTGTCAACTCTTTGGTTAAGGGGCGTAACCGGCGTCCCGCCCGTGCCTTCAAAGGGTTCGTGGTAGCGGAGGGGGAAACACCAGAGTAAATCGTAGGGGAAGAATTGTTGGAAGGTGCCGGCTATGTAGGTGAATCCGAAAGAGCGAAGGATGACGGTGATGATGCCCGAGAGAGCGATGAGCCGGTCGGAGGGGTAGGTTAGCGAAGTGGAGGTGTAAGATTCTAGGAGGGTGAGGTAGTAGCGGCGGAGTTTTGTTAGGGTGGGATCATCGGGAATGGAGGGGATGAGGGCACTGCTGCTGCTGTTACTGTTATCGTTGTCATTCTTGTCAGACGTCTTCATGTCGCCGCCGCCGCAAAAGACATGAAACTGCGTCTTGCAAGTAATATCATCCGACCGCCATGTATCATTAATCGGATACGACTCCGACATGGTCGTCCGCCGACACTCCCAGTACAGCTGCGCGTCACCAAAGTACAGTACCCTCGACGAAAGCACGCGCTCCTGGAAGACCCAGCCTCGCGAGAGGAGGGAGTTGGATACCGGTAAAAAGTCTGACCGAGACGGGCGAGCTTGCATGGCGTACATGGTGTGTGTAGCATCAGGCTTGGGGCCGATCTGGCAGGGGATGACCTCCAGGGGGTTTCGTTCCGTGAAGCACCGATCAGCGTCCTTGCCGGTTCCGCAGCCTAAGGCGGCGATATCGACTACGCAGTTGCCGTAGACCTCGGCCATGGTAACGCCTTCGCGTTMCCAGTCTTCGCGCGAGTCTTGGATGATGCAGAGGGAGTCGATCCAGATGTAGTGGTAGCCGAGTTCTTGGGTTATTCGCATGGCGTCGAGGAAGGTTTGGGGGAGGGAGTCTAGGGGTATGTGGTCCTGTAATTGCTGCAGGTTTCCTGTCAGGAGTTTGAGGTTTCCGGGCTTGCGGTGGGTTATGCCCCATGTGTGGCTGAGCGTGCAATATTCTATTCTGCTTGATGCTGTGTTGTCTGTGGAGTTTCCGGGAAGGATGAGCCGCGGGTTTAGTTGTCCGGGTACGTCTCCGGTGTCTACGAGTCGAGTTGGGAGCTTCCCTTTGGAGTTCAAGGAGATGTGATCGCACTCAGGATGGTTGGCGAGGCAATCGCGAAGCCAAAATGTGGCCAATCCCACATTTGCGGACAAGTTCGTGGAGGAAGACACAACAATCTCAGGGTTGCGTGTCGCTGGAGGGAGGTGAAACTTGGAATTTTTGTGATTATTCATCGTGTTAGCAACCATAGGGCGGCAGGAGAAGGAGAGGGGCCAAGTTTAAACCGTCAATGATGGCTATAGCCGTATCGCCAATCTCAGCGTTCGAGGATTGAAAAGTCCCCCACTCGCGGGCTGTCATATCCCAACACAGAACGCAATCGTTGTGTTCATGATCCTCAGATATTCCCAAATCGACTACCTCCCTTCTGACGAACAGATATAGCTTGAGAGGAAAGCCCCCTCGATGGTCAAGATCGTAGATCATGACAAAGACTGGACCCTTAAAGTGTTATTGAGCCACTGAGGGTTTGAGGTGCCAGCGAGTCTTGGTCTTGATCTTGGCCCAGATCATGGCGCAGAGATGGCAACCCGATTTACTGGACTCTATCACCTCTTGTACATTTCGGCTGTGATAGAATATCTCGTGGTGGTCCATTTGTATGTGAAATGAATTGTTTCTCCAGTCGTAGCCTATGTCTTCACGGTACTTTCTGACGCAGATAGGAGTGTCCATGATCCGTGAGCAACGGGGGCATAAGGCATGGGGCTTTGGGACATCGTCAGGGAAGTCACAGCTGCCTGGGTCCGTTATCGTCATGGCCGTAAATTCTGATGCTTCCTCTGAAATCATCTTTCCGATAGAGTTCTTCCCCGAGGTGCCTTGAGAGGCAATGAAGGCGGTATATCTGTATAGTCGAGCAAGGTAGGCAGAATGGTGTGCAGTGACTTGAGGGAGACAAGAGAAAGGTAATCTATATTAACCCATTCAGAATGTTGATATGCGCAATCTGGGGCCGTCCTTGTTGACGCCTAATACCTCTACATTAAGGCCGTAGAGTGCCTCGACACGGTTAGCCTCAGCTTACATGTCAGCTTCCGCTGCAATGGTCACTAGAGGTAGTTAGAACTGGCTCAGCCTTTCCAACCTTTGTCATCTGTCGTGATCAGTTGGTCTGCTTCAGACAACGAACCCTCGACAGAAGACATTGGACTTCAAGCTAGCGTATAAAGCGTTGGATGTCAAACCACTCGAAATATCGAACGGTCTCTCATGAATACATCAACGGCCGCGCGATCATGTTGGTTGTCTCGACGAGAACGCCAGAGAGCCTGGCGTTGTAGGTTTGTGTGAATTTTAATCCATTTCGAAGCTGGCAAGGGGATGATGCAGCTCGGGCAACGAATCTTTACTGGAAGGGAGGAAGAATGTGATTACTGAAGTCAAGTGGGAGAAGGAAGTGACGTTGAAGATATGAAGCTGAACAACGTCCGTGCATTTAACAGGTGGGGCCGGTGGGTCTCACATCCCCCACGTTTTAGCGGCAGGAGCGGTTCGGGCGCTCTCTTGGCATGACAAGTGATGCCAAGCCTGCCCCTGTGGACAATTCCTTGGCGTTTCTGGCGTTGCTGAATGTTTGTTTGACACTTCTGTGACTTCCATTCTTCCTTTCCTTCTTCCTTTCATCTTTTTTTTTTCATCCCTCCGCACCGACGATTGATTTCAACCATGAGATCCATCCTCTCCCATCGCATCCTAACATGCCAAAAACCACAAACCAACGTTCTGGAAATATCATATGCTTATATTAAAAGTCCGACATCGAACCGACTTGATCGTTGCACCGGAAATGGCCGGGCATGCCTGGTGTCAGAACCTCACCGCTGAAGCCGCAAATAAAGGTGGTGGTCGATCTATCGAAATTTAGAGCAGACTGCATCCAACACTGTATCTCCAGCTTCCCACGACCGGAGTCAAACAAGCGGCGGCTGGCTGGCTCGCTCATCCAGCCATCCCATCCTGTCCACGATATCGTTGTCGCACCATGACGAAAAGAGACCACTAGCTGACAGAAGAAAGCACAAAGGCTGATCCTTTTCCCATAGTTCTGGAACTGATTACTGATATCGACTGCTTGAGAACGAGACCGCCAAAGACCCAACCAAGCGGTTACCACGACATCTCCTTTCTTTCCTCCGTTGTCTGTTTTCGTTCACAGGCATGTCCTGTCAAGGATGACTGAACATTCCATGTCTTGACGGCTCACTCACAAAGATGGCTTAGCACGCACCCCTACAATGCCAGAATTTGTCACATCTTTTATACTTCAGGGTGTTTCCGTCCGCTTGCCCGCCCTACCACCCCCTTGTTTCCGTTCCAAAGACAGTCCCTTTGTCACTTTTCTGAGCCCAACTCTGACCATTTAGCTGGATCTGGATCGGTGGTTTGGCTGCTACCTAGCTACTCATGCCATGATAAGAAATCCTTGGTGGTCGGGATTTGTCTAAAAAGCACCTGTTTCCCAGTCGAAACCTGTGGATGCATGTCAAGGGATGAAAGGATGAAGGGTTGCATGGTGTGATGGACATCTTTCACTCAAAAAAGAACCAAGGTACACAAGTGCGTGCCTATGTCCTCCATTCCAATTCCTCTTCAACGATTCCAAATTCAACCAAGATTCTGCTTTCTTCGCGACCTTCGCAGCACATGCGTTGCTTTCCATATCTGCCAGAGCGGGGAAGCATGTGCACCAAATCAACCACATACTAGGTTCAACTGATCGACCTTCGGCATCGCCTAAACAACGACATCCTTCAACCCCAAGACAATGTTTTACACCGAACGCACAATCGCCCGCACCGTCACTCTCGACTTTCTCATCTCCCACCTCGCTCCGCAACACCATTCCCGCGCCAACGACTACTTGAAAAGCATCAAGCTCCGAGCCCGGCACATCTTTCTCATCCTGGTCGACCTCGGCGTCCCATCACAAGTATTTAGCTTTCTTGACGAGGGCTGGGATGATTTGCAACTGCCATTTTCGAGGGAACGGCTGGCCGAGGTGCCGTTGACGGGAGTGTTTGGAGCACGAGATGAGCATCTGGAAAAGAAATTTTATGAGAGGCAGTGGCGGTATTTGCTAAGGGACATCAATGAAGGGGATTGTGTGGAGTTTGACGAGGAAGAAGTGGTTCCTGTCGAGGTGGTTTCAGGATCCGGCAGCCCAGAGGGTCACGAAATTGGAATTAGAAAGGGCAGCCTTCAGCATGTCCAACAAGTGGTTACGGGTCATGTTGTTGGATTTGGCCTCGGCCAAGAAGGAAGTGCCGGTGAAAAGCCGATGGCTGTGGAGGATAGGGTTACGCTTTCTGGGATGGTGTTCACTCGACGACGCATACCACTTACCGGCTCGAAAGAACAACAGTTGGTTGGACAAGGAGGGACGACGGGATACGCATCGATGACGACTAGGGAGGACTTCCTCCGTGAAATCGTGGCTATCAAGACCCTCAACCTACAGAACGAGCACGTAGCCCGTTACTTCACATCTTACACACATCGCGGAAACGGCTACATGCTTTTCACGCCCGCTACGACGGAGCACACCTTCAAGTCGATCTTGAGCAGCGGAAATCTTCCAGCCTCTGTCAAACATCTCGAAAAAGGACAACAAAGGCGGCTAGTGATGGACTGGATCCACTGTCTAGTCGACACCGTCTGCTGGCTGCACGGCAAGGGATTGGCACACGGAGCCATAAGACCGAGCAACATCTTTCTAGCAGAACACAACAATCTCCCTATTCTGGCGGACTTTCATACCAAGATTAGTCCTACCTTTGGGTCTGGACCAGGAACGGAAAAGGGACAGTCGCAGCACTTCGACAAGGAAGCATACGACTACGCCGCCCCCGAGCTAGCGCGATATTACCGACCTACACCATCGTCTACGGCCGTAAACATCTCACCAGAGAGTAGGAGAGGGACGGTAACCAGTCTTGCCACTCGTCCTTCTACCTCTGCTTCCGTCTCACGCCCCGTGTCACCTTCATGGCCATTCCATCATCCCTCCCCGTGGCCAAACTACCATCTCCCATCCCCGTCCTCTCCCACGTCTTCGCAAACTCATCACCTCCAAGCCCTCCAAGCAGCAGACATTTTCGCCCTCTCCTGCATCCTTCTCGACACTTTGTCTTTCCTGGTCTTCAAGAAGCATCACGGTACTCGCGCCTTTGCCGCCCACCGCGCGGCTAACCCCAAACACAAAACCCCAGGGAGAGGGGGCGCGTTACCGGATTCGAGCTACCACCGAAACTTGGACCAGGTAAAGAGTTGGATGGCGGAGTTAGTGAGAGAGGCTGAAGAGAAAGTTACCGCCTCCAAAAGGAAGAAACACACGTTTGGTGGGATAGGTAGCAAGTTGCATCTTAGTGGGTTTGGCTTGCATATGGGTTTGGGCCATGGACATGGAGCAAGTGGGAGCAGCAGCAGCGATGAAGGCAGCGAGCACGGAGATGGCGGGAAGAAGAATGTCCTGGAAGGTGTAGGCATGATGGTCAAAGTCATCGAAGGGATGTTGCACCCCGATCCAACCCAACGAAAGACTGCGCTGGAAGTGCAGGGCGGCACGTACCTGGCTTTGAGAGAGGGGTGTGGGATTGAGGAGCCGCATTGTGTGCATGAGTATGGTCCGTCGCCTTTGAGCCGGTTGACGACCAAAACTCCGTCTCCGACGAGAACTCCAAAGCAGACGACCCCGACGCCCAGTATGTACGGCGGCAGGATGAGGAGCAACAGCGCTGTTTCGACGACCTCAGCGTCAGCCTCAGCGTCGGTTTCTTATCCCGTCCCCGGCTCAGGATCACGGTCTTTCTCCATCTCCGGCTCTGCGTCGGCTTCCCGATGGTCCCATTCCACATCCTCCCGTTCCTCCACCTCTTCCTCTTCGTTTGGCTTCCCCCATGGCTTTTTCAGCAGCATACAAGGCCATGGCCACAGCAACAGCCATGAATATCAGAACGGGCAACCAAGACAAAGAAGAACCAGCAGCCGAGCTAGCGGTCCCAAACAACTCCTTACCGTGCCGTCGTCCATGTCCTCGGCCACGCTATCGTTGCCTACGAGGCCTAGGACCGCGACTCCCACTGCCAGTTCCGCTTCAACTATTACTAAGCACCACCAACACCAGCAGCAACAACCGCGCGCAAGTATTTCGACTTCTAGAGGTATGCCTGGTCCAAGGAGTCAGAGTACCACCCGCGCTCAGAGCCACAGCCGGAACCGGAGCCGTTGCGGTTCAAGGTCAAGAGGTGATCATCAAGATGGACATGGACAAGGGAATGGAAAAGCGGGGCAGACGATTTGGAAGAGGATTCTTTATGCCGGCGAAAGCCATGGCGGGAGCAGTAATGGCAATGATGGTACCTCCAGTCATCCTCACCCTCCTGAGGCAGCAGCAGCCGTCGTTCAGCAGAACTCCCCCTCGAAAATAATGGGGAAGCTGAAGAAGAAACCTGCCACGGCCACGGCCAAGGGCACGGCCAATCCTCGTGGTGTTGGTGGTGGTGTTGGCGCTAGTTCTAATTATGGCAGGGGCAGGTCTAGTTCTCAGACCAGCTTGACGAGTTTGACGAGGTCGTGGAGGGGGAGACATGGAAGTGGCGGGTCGGGGACGGCGCTGTTTGGGGTTTCCGCTGGGAGTTAATACTTGACAAGGAAAAAAAGGATTTTAGGGTAATACTATAATGCTACTGTTGCTGTAGTAGCATAGATGATCAACAGTGATCTAGTAGTGCTTCCACACTTTCTCGCTGGGTGACTTTGATGTCTCCGAGTTCTAAAACCAACTTCGTTCTGAAGTCTAATGCCACTATGGTAAGCAGATCTTATCTTTGCAGCCATTCAGCTCCGGAAGCTCTGATACTGATATTCGATCTACAATTCAATACTGGTTTGTTTGTTAGTTTGGTTCTTCGATCATGGATTGAATAGGGGAGTTTGGAGCTCTCATTGGCCTTTGAAGAGAAGAACTATCCTCCGTTTGAAGCGACATGGGACAATGGCAAGGGCTTAGGACGCCACAGAAGCCTCTTATAGGTATCCTATTATGCCTCTCTCCGTCTCCCTCAAGGCCTTTAAGACTAGAATATATTAGTTTCACGGCGTTCACCTGATAGAAAGCCGAACGCTTTCCTATATACAGTAAAGCTTTGGCTCTTTTATACCACACTAACAAGCAAACCAGGGCTGGATTGTACACTGCCTGCAGCATATACGCAAGCCACAACCAGCCTCATCTCCCACGTATATTACTCTATTCGGCTTGATCTTCCGCTGTCACCAAATGCATGCCAAGTATCTAGCCTCTATTATGCATGCCCCGCGTATCATCTCTGCACGAATTCATGTCCTGGTGCCCGGATGGACATTGAGGCTCAGTATCAACATTGATCAACACTTTCAGGCCCAGCCAGGCCACATAGAAACCCAGGTGTTAAAAGTAATATTTGTGGGCATTACAAGGCGTAGGTAAATCATCGAGGACCGGAAGCTGGTACGACTAGACTACTACAGCTAGCTAGCTGGCCGGCGGTTAGCAAAAACACCTGGCGGAAATTGTCCCTTCCCATCCCATCCAATCTATAGTGTTGTACAAGTAAACAACTTCTATTTTATTCAACATCAACTCCCGACTCATTCGTCAAGTAAGCAGCGAGCGGTTGGATGTCAATAATGGACAGGACGTTTCCGGCTTTCCGTTGCTGAACGTCCCGTTGTCGAACCAACTACCTAAGAACGAACGAGGGGCGAACGGACATAACGAACGGACATTCATCCAATAGCTCTTATCACCGATGTCAACCCCGGATCGTCATTGCGGTGCATCCATTCGAACTTGTTGCTACACTACGCAGGCTGCTGCGATGGTAAGGTACTGCGTTACGTCACGGTAAGGTACATACCGCGGGCAGGCAACTTGACATGATGCATGGAAGTCTGTAGCCGCGCAGGGCAGCGCAGTGCTGCTGCACCACATGTGGTGCGGAGCGTGGATGGGGCTATATAGGTAGAAAGCCGATAACACCTCCCTCATCTGCCTTCCAAGAATGTGGACGTTTGTGTCCCTGGAAGTGCCCGGCGGGAGGGTGGAGTGGGTTGGTACAGAAAAGAAGCCGAATCGCTGTGTACGGCTGACTATTTGGGGGGGTATTTTCTGTAAGGGACCTTCGAAGGCGAGAATGGGGAAGCAGGCAAACAGAAGGGGATAATGTAGAATGACGTTTGTTCCGTTTCAAAATTCCAAGAAAGGGATTAATATTCGCAAGTCCCGTTGACGAAAGCCGAAGGAGGGTGTGGTTGCATGTGGGCGGCTCGAGATGTCGTTGCAGTGTTTGGTGTTGGCGTTGCATTTGCATCTCCAATTCTTTGCCTTGCGGACGGTACCTCTAGAGGTCGGTAGCGGTCGAAAGAACGTCATCGCCGCTCCCTCGGTTAAATACAATCCTGGATAGCGCCGCGTTGCAGAAGCCGGTGGTTTCAGCGATGGAAAATCTTAGAGGACAGGAAGGCTGGAAGAATCCTTCTAGGCCTCGCTTGCAAGCTTATTTTGAAGCCTTTTTAGCTTCGCTTGCTTTTCACCATCGTTAGTCCCTTGAATGGCAGCGACCAGGCGACCAGGCGACTCAACGAAGCGAGGGTTGGAAGGAGCAATGTCAATGGATGGCCGTTTGAAAGTTGTGAGACATCCCCGATCCGGCGGCGGTCAGGTAGTTGAGCAAACGACGGGTAAAGAAATAATGTCAGAAACGCAAATGCAAATGCTGTCTCCATTCCCATCTCAGCTCAAGACGAAACGAAACATTTCGTTTCTGATTTCGAATGCAGTGACCATTGAAATACACAGAACTCGCAGCAATGGCATCTTGCGGTCCCTTCATTTAGGCCTAGGGGTGAAATGCCGTGTAACTTTTTGTGTGTCAACAGGTGCTTACATACATACCACTACCGACATTCATATTGCTGCAATCACGGATAGGGACTGCGATGTGTCAAAATGAAGCTTCTGTTACGACACACGACAGTTCCAGAAGAGGACGACGACGGGAAACGGGAAGCCCGTAATGACCGAGCAAACCGAGTTTCGAATTTAGTGACATGCACAGCAGTCGGTGAGGTGAATCTGACGGAGTGTGTTGATGGCTTGATGCTAGAAAAAGGAGAAGGGATGGGATTTGGAGGAGCCGAGACCACCGAACGACCTGGCATACCGGCCACCGGGTGAATTGAATGGTGAAAGAGAGCTCTGAAGCCAAAAGGGAAAGGCACGATGGAGTGGATGAAGAATGGCCGGTGGTTGGTCGTTACAGTCGTGGTGGGGCGGGGAGCTGGGAGCTTTTCCTTGCAAATTCAGGGACGGACGAACCACATCCCACTCTGTGGATCTGGGGGGCCGTGGTGGGGATTCGTTGTGCGTGGGGTTGGTTTTTCGCTTCCCTTTGTTCGAAACAGAGGACAACTTCTGCCTGCCCGGTGCGGTCAAGATCAACACTCAATGCACCACATCCCCCTTGACCTTGTGCTGATTCTTCTCGCCCGGGTCGCTTTTGCAAAATTCGATCATCGTGCTTGACTCGAAACCTTGGATTGATCCGACCAGTCTCGTGGGTATCTCGTGGGTAGCGCCGAGGAGATCAGGGTTGTTTTCAGCGTGGCACACAAGGCAAGCCATCTCAAGGCAAGTCAAGTCGGGGATCTGGCAAGGCAAGCCAAGTCAAGGTAAAATATAGGCAAGTCAAGGCAAGTCGGGGGTTTGACTTGCCTTGTTAACTTGCATATTGCATGCCCCCGCTTTTTTTCCCGTTAGATATACCCTTGTAGCATATTCAGTGTGCGTTTTGGTACGGTAACCGGGTGATTTATTAGGTATGCAACTAAGTCAACAAGGCAAGGCAATTTTGGGGTTATCCTGATCTGACTTGCCTTGACTTGGCTTGTATGCTACGCTGGTTGTTTTCGCCGTTGTCTGTTGGCAGGGAGGCAGGAAATCGCATGCCCAGATGTCGTAGGCTATAGTCTGGCGGCGCTGGCGGGCGTTGGCTTTGGCGTTGGCGTTATCAGGCAAGGTATTTTCTCACTGGTAAGACTCGGCTGCTATTTGTACAATCTAATGCTGGTTTGTTTGTTAGGTACCTTGGTACTCCTGGTATTTGGACGAGATCTATCCCGAGCTGTCCCAAACCTTATTCAGACGTAGTAAAATAATTACGTACAGATCGGAAATGCATTAACAAGATTTAACAGGACATATTTAGTATCGGAATTAGCATATTCAAAACAGACCAGGCGTTAGTATAGAATAAAGGGTATGAACTTGAAATAAAAACGCCTAAGAAAGTTCACCTGAGGTCTCGAGCTAATAAATAAACTAGTATTGGACTGTATTCCCATTACTATTGAACCTGCACATAACGATTTTAGGGATAATGATATTCTGACATTAACATTACAATGTTGGCTTCCCGATAGTTAATATATGGTGTTTACGATAATTCTAAGATATCAGATTAATGATACGATTTTTGATTACTAATACACATAAATTATTATCTTTAACCAGTTATAACAGCCGCCTGCTACTTCTGACATGCCCTGCTAGCCCCTAGAAGCCCCTCAATAGCTAGCCCATTTCACTTCCTATTCCAGTAATTTCAGCCATTACACAACGTTTTCAGCACTTTTCACCCCGCCAGCTCACCCCTCCATCAAACTTTTACGATTTCAATACTGCTCCATTTAGGATTTTACCCTCATCAACACCATTCTTTCAACAAGACGTCGCTGTTTATTATATCTTGTTCAACACCATGCTCCCTAACGATAAGCAGCGTCGCTATGCAATTACGGAGCTTCAGCGGCAAAAAATCAGAGCTTATGCCCATGTAAACCCCATGTTACAGCAATCTGATATGGCTGCTTGGGCAACTCGTGAGCTTGGTCACAAGATTTCTTAGTTAACCATTTCTGATACTCTCAAACCTAGATTTTCCTATCTTGACACCAAGTCCTTTCCGTGTAAGGTTCATGGCATTACTAGAATCTACTCTGCTGAGTACCCTGTCTTCGAGAAGGCTCTCTTCAAATGAGTACTTCATATGGAGGCTAACAAGTTGCCCCTTAGCAGTGACATGATCAAAGACGCAGCTAAATCTCTATGGCAACAGATGCCTGACTTCAAAGATCAATCCCAACCTGGCTTCTCAAACAGCTGGCTCACAAGGTTCAAGCGGCGCCATCATATCAAGTAGTGCAAGCAATCCGGCGAGTTAGGTTTAGCTGACATAGTAGGCTCCCAAGAACAAGTTTCCTACGTCAAAAGCCTTATCGTACAGTTCAGTCCTAACAACACTTTTAATGCTGACGAAACCACTTTGTTTTGGTTATTGCTTCCAGACTGTACGTTAGCGACAAAGGCACAGTCCAGCACCAAGAAGAAGAAGGACCATATTACAGTCCTTCCTTATATGAATGTAACAGGAACAATCAAGCTGGACTTCTGGATTTTGGGCTACTTCAAGAAGCTTCAGGCTTTTGGTACTAATAATATCTATATTCGAAATCTGCCTGTTGTTTGGCATGCTAACGCCAGCGCTTAGATGACTGCAGTTATCTTTATCGAGTATTTACACTAGTTCAACCATCAAATGAAAGGCAAGAAGGTGTTGTTGCTAGTTGATAGGCACTCCTCTCATGTCGCCACAGTTAAGCAGCTAAAAGATCAGCATAGTAACTATCTTGGACTACAGAACACGACTATAGCCTTCTTGCTAGCTAACACGACATCAATCTATCAGCTAATAGACCAGGGAATTATCAACAATTTGAAGATTCATTACCGTAAGGCATAGCTTCAACACATGGTCAATTTAACACTAGATAACAAAGATACTATCAAAGGTATTTGCTGCGATGCCCTGACTGGCCTATAATAATAGTACCAGTACAGGGTTGCTACAGTGAACTATGCACTTGTAGCAGAGCAGAGCGGAAGTGGTAGGAAGTACGATAGCAATACTGAAGGAAGCAGCGTAGCTGCAAATACAATAGAGGAATAATGTTGTAAAAGAGGTCTTAGAGAGAACTCTGCTCTCAAGACAGAAGGCTATAGTGGACTCTGCACTGTGAGAAAAGACTGTATTGTATTGCTTGACTTGTGCTTGCTTGCTTAAGGAGTAACTAACTGAAGGAGAGGAGAGGTCTCTATATACATGAATATTAAGCATCTAGAAGCTTCTATTGAATTCTGTGATGACAAATCAGTCTAGAAGAAATGCTGACTAAACTATAAGACTCCAGAATACAGTGGTAGAACCTCTTGTATTCTAGTACATTCTGTGGAGACTGAGTCAACTGATTCCGTAAAGGGAATAGTTTAATCAACCTTCTATACCTCAAGGTAGTACAAGGTAGTTACAAGGCACAGTACCAGCCACACGTTAACAAAAGGGACTACCATATTGAACGCGGTGCACTGGATTCTGGAAGCTTGGCGGAAGGTTCCTATGGGGGTAATCGACAGCTATTGGAAAAAGTCAACGTTGCTTAGACCAGTTCATACTTGCGCCTAGAAACCTTCTGATTGGGAAGAACGTGAAGTTATTCACATGAAGGAGTTGGTAGAGGAGCTTGCTCAGGCAGGGAGAATCAAAGAAATTATGAATATCAACAACTTCATCAATCTACCAGATGAACAAGTTGTTGATACCTCTGAGGACTTGCTACAGCAGGTGGCTGAAACTTTCACAGAGGTCCTTCAACAAGATGATGAGAGTACCATTGAACAGCAAGAAGCACAGCCAATTTCTAGGCAATAAGCGCTTGATATGATCAACCTAGTCATCCAGTACGAGAAGTAGCAAGCAGGCATAGATCTGAAGCATTTAGCGATACTGCGATACAGGCAAAAGTCATTGTTTTAGGAGAGGTTCAAAGAGCGCACATCAAAGAAGCAGGCTACCTTGGATACGTACTTTCAGTTAAATACACTAAAAAAGGAATAAAATCCGGTTACCTCAATAAATTCCGTAATTTTGACGGTATTAGCCACCCTTGAACGACCTATACTGGGCACAACGATATACTGGGATTAACGTTACGACCTCCCTGTCCCCGAGGAATCGTTATGTGCAGGTTCAACAGTAGCAGCATCATACAAAGTCATCTGCCAATTGGAGCACAACTGGAAGAACCAGGATTCGGGTCCGCCTACAGCTTCTAGCGGGGTGACATTGCATGGTGCCAGTGGATTTTGCAGGTTGTGCAGCCTGGTGCTTGTTGTAGAGTCGCTGTAGAGGTCTCTCACGGAATCAAGGCGGCGGGCTTGTGGCCTGCCTCGTCGTTGCTTGTTGCGGATGTTCCACTTGCTGCTTGCATCCTGCGCCAATGACAGGGGATCAATAGACTCAATAGACTCAATACCCGTCTCACCGGCAATACCCATCCTTTATTGTTTCTGATACCGGCGAAGGCGGCGAGACTGGGTCACTGGGAAGCCAAGAGCAAAGATAACCAAGAAATGGGCAGCCGACTGTCTGCCGTGTGGTCGGTCAATTGGGCCGTCCGCTGGACGGGATTGGTCAAGGGCCTTGCATCTCAGATCTCTTGTTCGCGTGGTGATCGCTTCAAGTAAAAAGTGGTAAAGATACTTGGACGTTACGGGATTTTAGTACTGCTACGTGCATAGGGGGTGGGTCCCCGTCCAGCCTTCTCTTGTTAACCTTGTTCGCCTTTCCCTGCTTCTTGGTTCACTTCCTGGTTCTCACTTCCTGGACCTTGTTGCATCGTCGTTCCCCATATTTTCATACTCCGTATCTTTAAAACTCACGACGCTCGCTCGTTTTTGTTCGCTTGGTCTTCTTTTTCTCCAAGGGCTCGGGTGCATCTCCAACAGATCGGTCGTTTATCACCGTGCGTTACAGTAATACGGAGACGGGAACGCATTGGATTTGGGAGATTGGATCTTGAGGGATCATTGTTTCCAGCATTCGTTATCGGTCGACTTATCGGTCACACATTCGCTGTCGCAAATTTCCAATTCAAGTTTGGCAAGTGCGAGTCGAGCAAGCTAAGAGCTTCGGACAAGAGACGGGACGAACCTTCCCCAGGATCACATCTCATTTCACCTCCCGCCAAGTACGAAACCACCAAATTTCGACAACTGAAGCGTTTGCGGCTCTTGTCGTTTGGACCCACCCCCCTCACTTAGGAAGAGTATTCTTTTACCTCTTCCCCTCCCCCAATCATCGTTTACAATATCTTTTGGACGGGTACATTTTCCCTGTCATATCCATTTATGAAGCCATCATTCCTATCCGCCGTGGTCGGCGCCGGCCTCACGCATGCCCTCCCCACCATTGAAGCTGTGGGGAATAAGTTCTTCACCAGCAAAGGCGACCAGTTCTTCCTCAAGGGTAATTATTTATACTTGCCCCTCCAATCACCTTGAAACTCAGCTAACAATGGCCCAGGAATTGCCTACCAACTGAAGCCTTCTGACCCCTTGATAGACACCGAGCAGTGCAAGCGCGATGCTGCCCTCATGGAGAAGCTTGGCGCAAACTCGATCCGTGTCTACCATGTTGATCCCTCGGCAAACCACGACGGCTGCATGGAGGTTTTCGACAAGGCCGGCATCTACCCCTTGATCGATTTGGATACCTTTGACACCTACATTTTGCCCGTACGTCTTGTTTAACACTCGAAAAGGTGCCCATGATGCTAATAACACCTACAGAACGATCCTTGGTGGAACCAGACCCAGTATGATAGGTACACTGAGGTCATGGATGCCTTTATCAAGTACGACAACGTTCTGGGCTTCTTCATCGGCAACGAGATCATCATCCAGACCGACCAGTCTCAGGCGGCTCCCTACATCAAGGCTGCTACTCGTGACATGAAGGCCTACCGCGACAAGAAGAAGTATCGCAAGGTCCCCATCGGTTACTCGGCCGCCGACATTGCCGAACTTCGTCCAATGCTCCAAGACTATCTTACCTGCGGCGGTAACTCCTCCGAGAACGTCGACTTCTTCGCCCTTAACTCGTACGAATGGTGCGACCCCACCACGTATCCCGAGTCCGGCTATGCCAACTTGCAGAGCACGGCCAAGGACTTCCCCGTTCCCATCTTCTTCTCGGAGACCGGCTGCAACGTCCCCGGACCCCGCCTCTTCGCGGATCAGAACGCCATTTTCGGTCCCGAGATGATCAACGACTGGAGCGGTGCGCTTATCTACGAGTGGATCGAGGAGGAGAACCACTACGGCCTGATCTCGTACGGTCCCAAGCCGGAGCCGACCGCCACCGGCCCTAACATCGAGGGCGGCTTCACCCGTGCCGGCACGCCCACCCCCGTTCTTCCCGATTTCACCAACCTCCAGAGCCAGTGGGCTACCATCACCCCCACCGGCATCAAGAGGTCCGACTACGATCCCAATCACGTCTCTACCAGAGCCTGCCCCACTTCCGACGTGCAAGGCTGGTTGATCAACGGCAATGTTGCGTTGCCCACCCTCGGCGAGACCTTGACCACCTATGCTCCCAAGCCTACCGTCACCGAGGACGCCGAGGTTTCCCAGCCTGCTGAAAGGCCTGCTGGAAGCGCCTCGCCTACCTCGACCAAGAACCCTGCYCCTATGAACAAGGAGCTGACAGGCATGAGCGCTGGTCTGGTCGGAGTCATGCTCTTTTTCACCTTTTGGCTATGAGGGAATGACTTACCTGGGCTGATGCTTGAACCGGAGAGTTGGGTTTGGCATCAACACCACACTAATTGGTGATTTTTTTTCGTCATGCATTTGGAATTGCATTACCAGGATAAGTCAGGCATCATTATCATGCATTGCCTAGCTTGAATGGGTTCACCTCGACCTCGTTTTAACGGCTTCATCTCTCCGTCTTGTTCCGCATATATGGAAGGGCCTATGACGACTCGACAGGATGACGAAACGTGTTCTGTTTACCACGATGCCGGAAACGAGGAGTTATTTTTCACTGGCTGCCGTTTTCTCGGCACGCTACGTTTTAATGGCTCGATGTTGGGGATTTCTTTTATGATACCATGAGTAAGGGCATACGATCTTTTTTTGAGAACATGAGGATACGGAAGAGAAAACAAGACGATGATGTGGTTTGAAAAGGAAAACGAACCGCGAGAAACATTCCTCAAGCGTTGACGTTGTTCCTAATCACTAATGAACGCCTTCTTCATCCTTCCCTCTCTGATATTCCGATGAAACGGAGACAGGGAGGAGAAAAGGACTGGCGGTTGAACAAGTTCATTTTATCTGTACATAATAGGGATTCATGGGGTCAACGATATCTTTTCTGTACTATTCTCCGTGGTTATAGAAATTCGGAGTGTAGATTAAAATGGGAGAAGGGGTAGGATAGGGAAAGCATTGCATGGCATTCATGATGGATAGCATAACAATCAAGATGGTTAAAGATACATCTCTTACTTGCACTCGTGCTTGGGCAGTGGTGATATGTTGCTATCCTCGTCTAGACTAGGGGTTAGAAAAGTAAAACCTCGTACAAGTCACCGGAGCGGAGTTTCATATCTTTCTAGTATAACAACTACAGTCCAATGCTAGTTTGTTTGTTAGCTTGGTACTCCTGGTATACTGGACGAGATGTATCCCGAATTGTCCCAAACCTCACAAGGATAAATTGAATGGCTAGGTACGGTTTAGAAAGCCATTAATAAGATTCATTTGGAGATATTAAATTTAGGAAATAGTATATTCAAGGTAAGATTACGCTTTAATTAATGAACAAAACGGATCAATTGGATATAAAAACGCCTAAGGATGTTAGCCCGAGGTCTCAAACTAACAAACAAACCAGTATTGGACTGTATATACCTTCAACCTCTTCACAGTTCTAAAATCTTACTCTTACTCTTCCCCTTTTTTTTGCCTGGCCTCTCTATCTACCCAGTTTCTTTCCGTGTGGCTGGTGGTCACACATTCTCCCCCCCCNCCTTTTTTTTTCCCCTGTCTTCCACCCCCCCCCACTTCTTTCGCTTTGGGGGGGGGGCACCCCCCCCCCCCCCCCCCCCCCCCTCTTAGCAGTAGTGCACGCCCACCTCCTAAAACCTAACACTGTGGTTCCTTTGTTGAAGCGTTGGTGTACTACCTACCTAGCCTAACTCTTCGAAAAGAGGCCAAGCGGATAGAAGAGGCTATATACATTACACAAAGCCCCCTGACACAGGCCCAAATATCCAAAGACATGCATGCCAACATGCCTCATTGCAAGACCTAGACTAGTTAGACTCCGAGAACTGTCGAACCATTTGCAGAATTTAATATAGGTACCTACCTACCCAACGCGGAATCAGATCCATCTTGCCTGCCTGCCCAGTTAGAAAAGACACGTCCGCAGTAGACTAACCTCAATACAATACAATTACGCCTTGGTGCTAGGATGGATATTTGACATGCCTTCCTTGTAGTCCAAGGCTCGTGCTAAGCTCTAGCTCTAGGGATGTATTGTATCGTTAAATAATTATGTGTTTGGTGCTCTACTCGTTTTCAAGAAAAAAACTGGCAAATTCACTTAAAACTGGAAGAAAAAAAAAAAAAAGAAAAAAAAAACCATTCCTGAAGCTTCTCAATTATTATCTGTGTTTCACGGTGTCTCTCCATTTATTTATTGTCCCTTTCCGCCCGCTCTAGACTTACTTGTAAAGGACTTTGGACGAGAAGGAAAACACACTTAAGTTAGAGTAAAGTAGAGCACATAAATTTTGCTAGCAAAGCTTATCCCACAGACTTTTCCGCCTCTTCGTTGTACGTACTACACCAATGCCTTCTTTCCTTATGAGAAAACACTCAAGTTGTTGTGTCTCTTTCCGCTTTGTACTAGACAATATGTTATTGTACCATGGACTGTTGGACCTGTACTGTACTGTACTTTTCGCTTCTGCTTTCTCAGCTGCTTTCTCAGCTGCTCTTAGATAAACATGGAATCATCCAGTTTCTGTCTCATAATACATATTCACCCTCAACGAAGGCTCTCTCATGCATTCCCTTTTCTTGTCCGTCCATGTCTGTCCATGTCGCTACTGCCTCCTCCTCCTCCTCCTCAGTCCTCCCCTTAGTCCTCTTCTTCTTCTTTTATTTCTTCCTCTTCTTCCTCTTCCTCACTCCCCCACCCCACCGGCATCCACACCAACTCCAGGCTAGATCTACCTGTACCCATTCGTCCTCGGCGGCAGATGGTGATGAGGCGGTGGCGGCGGTAGCGGTAACCTCAAGTCCACCGAGCGCATCGGCGGATCGCGCCCACCAATAATATCCCTATCCCTTGTCCTGGACCTCTCTCTGTCTCGGCCCCTGGTGGAGGATCTACCGTCGTTGTTGTACAGCCTGTCGCGGTCGCGGTCGCGGATGTCCTTGACTGGATGATCTCCACGACCTGGCCCGACGCCTCGGATGATGTCCCTGGGATCGCGCTCCCTTGGTGGTGGTCGGTCCCGTTCGCTTCCTCGTTCGCCTCGTTCGCCTCCTCGTTCGCGGTCGCGGACCCGGTCCCTGCTCATATCCCTCACCCTAGCGTCCCTGTCTCGCTCCTTCTCACGATCACGTTGCTGCTCTCGGTGATGTTGTGGTTCCCTATCCCGATCTCGATCTCGGTCTCTGTCCCGTTCGCGGTCCCGTTCGCGCTCGCGCTCACGCTCACGCTCCCTATCACGCTGCGGCTGGTGATCCTTCTCCTTTTCCTTCGGTTGTTGGCTGTGATGCTCCTTTTCCTTATCCTGCTCCTTCTCCTTCTTCGCCTCAGCCGCCATCTCCGGCTTCATGATCGTAGGCGTCCACTTGACTTCCTCAATCTCCGCCCACCTCTTCATGACGCCCATCGCGCTCAGCACCGCCTCCTCGATCTTTGTCCACGGCCCGACAGTCATCTTGACCCGCTTGTCGTCCACGAAATCCGACAGCCCGTAGAGCTCATGCCACACCTCGGGCCTCAAGCGCTCCATCTTTTGCCACCTCGCAAGCAGCGCCGGGGCCGTCGCCTGGTCGGCCTGGCTGAAGGTTGCGGTGATATGCTCGAGCATGACGGCGAACAGCTGTGTCGTGAGGATCCGGAAGGGTCGGACGGAGTAAACGCGCTTCTTCAGCTCGCTGAAGTGCGGGACCAGAGACTCCCACGTAGCGAAATCGGGCGGTCGGCGGTCCATCATGCGGGAGTGGTTAAAATTGAAGAATGCGATCATGTAGGCAAGGACCATTTCTATGTGGAGGACCATGGCGCGCTTTGTCTCCAGAGTCACGGCGGCCGATGAAAGGGTCTTCAACTTGGCTGGGTCGCGGAGCGCCGCATCAACTGCGTCACGCTGGTGCTTCAGTTTGCTTCCATAGGCACGATACTCGATGTCTCGCTCGCGGAACGGTGCAGCTTCGGCTGACGGGGGAGGAAGTGGTGGCACGGACGAGCGCTCGCCCATGCCTGGAGTGATGTGTCTCGTCGGGGGCGGCCCTGGTGTTGCGTTCTGGGATTGAGTAGATGGCACCCGGGACATGGCCGGTGCGCTGGGTTTGAGTGGTGTTGTCATGCCTGTTGGTCTGGCGATAACTGTGTCGCCTACTGCTGACTTGGGTCGTTTTGCCGCAACAGATTCTGATGGTGTATCGTCCGGGGCGCGTGGTCGTTTTCTAGCAGGCGGAGGGGTAGCCTCTGCTCTTGCAGCTGTTCGTTCCTTCCTCATTGCATCCTTCACAGCTTTGGACGGCAGGCTAAGGAGATCCTTTGCCCTCTTGGCATTCGCTTTCTTAAGCTTCAACGTGACGATCAAGGAAGGTTCTGGTTCCTCCTCCTCTTCGTCTTCCTCCTCGATAGGCTCAGCCTTCACCTTGGTCTTCCTCGCAATGCTAGGTGAATCTGGTAGCTGGGTCTTGATGTCCCTAGACTCACCCTTGGACGGCGTGATTTTGAACTTGCGTGCCAGCTCCTCCTCAACAATTGCAGGCAGAGTAGGAGACAAGAGCGCTGGGATCTCAAACTTCTTCTTCGAGCTGTCAATCTTCAGAGGCTTCGGTGGGGCTTTTTCTGCCGGCTTCTTTGATTTTGGCTTATCCGACTCGCCTGCGAGTAGGGAAGGGTGTAGAGGCGACAGTAATGCAGGCACAGGTGCTTTCGACGCTGTATCTCGCTTCCTCCGCGGTGAGACTGGGGTACTCTCCTTATATGGCTTCGACCCGTTCACTAGTATCGTGGACTTGGGAGAAGCGCTGACATCACGCTCCCTGTCTGCGGCAGAGCGGGCCTGTCCATTGGTCGTCGGGTGTAGAGAGTCCTTTCCGGTATCCTTGTCGATTCTGTCGCTCAGGCGGTTTCGTGGTGCCTCCGGCTTCGGGGGAAGACGTGATGTCTCGTGATCAGTATCCGGCCTGGGACGCTTGTGCTGGTCGCGTTCGGTATCTGCAGCCCGTTTCCGACTATCGACCTCAACCTGAGACTGTGTGTGGGAGCTTCGCATGCTATCTCCATTGACCGTGATACGGGGCTTTTCTGACTCCCCCCCCTCTGTCCTGGCAGGCTTCGTCTTTGCCTTGGCATCGTCAGGCTTGACGTTCTCCTTCACCGGTGCACTTCGTTCCACTGTGCCATTGACTTTTGTGTCACCCTTGGCCTCAGGCTTGGCATCCGCCTTTGGTGTAGCGGAAGGGTCCTGGGGTGACTGTTTCCTCCACTTCTGGTAATCCTTCAACGAAAGTTTCTTTTTGGCCTCCCCGTTAGGGAGAGCCGGTTTTGGAGGCATAGCGCTGGGGGCGCTCGCGGGCTCCTCACAAATGTCATACGAGGGCCGCGTGATGAGGATGCCTCGATCGCAGTCTGAGAGGTAGGTGCTGTATTGTAGTCTGTGACTCTTTCCGGTGTACCAAAACCCAGCAGGCTCGGGGTACTTGTCCGTCAGGGACAATGTAAGGTGATGCGGACGTTGTGGTAATATACGCTTAGCCAAGTTGTCTGCATTCTTTTCCGCTCCTTCCATCGTTCTTTTCATCGTTGGCACATTGGACTCCGTGGAAGCGCAAGTCGGGGTATGTCGTGTTACACGTCTCTTTGTGTGTAGGGCTTAAAGATTAGGCGCGGCAATCGAGGGCTGCAGCAATATTGCGTGTTGGGTTTCGAAGCTGACGTTCGTTGACGTTGTGAAGGAGTTGTAGACTGAGTCGAAGTAGAATGAAGCGTAGGTAAAGTTCGGTCTTCAACCTGGGTTCAGAGAGGTTTCCTATCGTGCGGTATGCGTGGGGTTGTATGAATAGCTATTCAATGCAAACATGCGACGAAGATGGGATGGAAGGCGGGTCGACCTTCACAATAGCCGGGTTTCTGGTTCGCAATAGGGTCTGGCAACTCGCACAATTAGCATGCGTCATCCTCATGCAAAAGAAAAGCAAAAGGGAAAGTAGTCGTCAGGGCATCCGTCTACATGGAGATATGGCTAACGCGACAAGTGGGATCGCAGCTTTGCGAAGGTCCCTTGGGGTCCTGATCCCAACTTTTGGGTTTGCGGGGCAATTGGAACACAAAAACAAAGCAGACGCAAGACGCAGCAAACGACCACAATTCGTCACCAGAGACAAGAAGTCAGGGAAATGGCATACCTAACCAGTAATCATGTGTTTGCGATTCTTTCTGTCCTGTGAGAGACGCGTGCGCGCGGCAGCAATAGCCAAGATATCAAGCGGCGGTTCGGTCGCTATCGCGGTGTTGTCGTGTGTGGATCGCCAACACCAGCCGGTTTCCTCCTCATTTGCCCGCCCGTCAAAGGGGACGTGATTGTAGTTCCTAACTTCTCTATCCTAGCCTCCTATCGACAACCTTGATTTGGGATAGCAGACAAGGGCGCATGTCTCGGTCGGGCAACCGTGAATGATGGCAGCACATGCGACGACGGAAATCGATCGGTGAGCGTGCCCGAGCAGGTTCGAAGGGGGGCGGGGGGCGGCCCGAAGGTGCAGATGGAGTCGTCGTCGCTGGTCGTAACGCGTTCGAGATAGCGGATGGTTATGGGACTGCGCGCACAACGGTGGTGTATCCGACGGCAATGATGTACGTATAGGTACTGTAGACGGTTTAGCTGGCAGCCAAGGTATGTAGGTATCGCGAAAGAAGGCCGGAGTTCGGATGGTGTTGCGCAGGGAAGCCGAGGTGGGATTGCTGGGGGCGCGAGCAATGAAATGGAACCTGAATGGAAGTGGAGAGCAGAACGGTGGAAACGGGGACAAGTGGAAGGGCAGCAGGGTCAAGGCGTGACGGGTGACGGGGTGAAGGGTGTGTGGTGCGGTGCGTGGTGTGTGTGGTTGTGGTCGGGCGTGCTAGCCCGTGGCCGGTACTGCCTTCGTAGGGGGTGGTGGTGGTGGTGATGGGCCTGGGCTGCCCGTCACTTGAGGTGCTGTCGTACGTACCTCTACTCTACCAGGATAGAATGGTATCCGGGTGGTGTCGGATGTCTTGCTTGTGTCTAGTGCCGTGTGTCTCGACTATCACTTGAGTGCCGTGTGGTGGTGGTTGCAGGTGTAGAGATGTGCCGTCGTCGTGGAGCTGGCTGAGGTTCCTCTTCCACCTCCACCTCTTTCCCCTTGTTGGAGATTGGCAGGAGTGCCCTGGGACTGTAGTGTAGTGGAAAAGCGTGGGTGGTTAGCGGTTCGGGTCGTATCCGGGGCGGAGAGATTCTTGCGGAGATGGAGCGGTAGCGGTTGAGCGGCCACTGTGCGGCATCGCGCTTGACGAGTGGACCACACCCTAACAGCTAAGCGGCGGCTTTGTGTACAGAGAAGACACTCACCGGCTTGTGTTTCGTCACTGAGACACAGGCCACAGGGGCCAAGGAAACGAGTGTTGTGCTTCGCGGTCCCTGAAAGACGGAACAGAAAAAGATTGAGGAGAGGTTCGGGGTCGAAAAGGAAGAAATATTTGAATTGATCATGCGATTCTATGTGCCTCTACCTACAGGTAGGTAGGTAGGTACGTGATTTTTGTCGGGCATCTTAAGAGCTTAGTCCGCTCCTGCATCACAGCTTTGCTTGCCCTGCCCTATTGTGGTAAAAGCATAGCTCGACAGAACCTCGATAGGAGCTTGCGTGCAGGTGGTGCAGCGAGATTTCCGTCGTGGTTAAAGACGGAGGCTCTGCAAAACATGAAGTTTAGCAACTTTGGTGCGTGCTTTTTGTTTCAAGAAATTTTCACTGCGGGAGCTGATGTTTTTCGTTGATGTCGTCAGATAATTTGTGTTTCTGTGATCCGAATGTTTAGTTCAGAGCACTAACACGGACTGGTAGCAAAAGCTATGAAACTTTGTTTACGACGGGAACGTTTTTGGTTGGCGCAAGTGAACAGCTTCCACTTGGCTGCAGGGACAGCTTGGTTCCAGGGCACGTTTCAACGCACGCTCCGTGGTAGATAATACGAGCGTGAGCTCGTCCATGCCTCTTGAACACAATCTGTTTACAATTTTACTCCCTTTCCAAGTTTCTTGTGTTTTTCTCACTCTCTACCCAGCAGTCTCAGTCAAAGACCTCAAGATCCATCCGCGATGATGACGATGTCGGGACCTGAGTACCTAGCGCCGCGCCGCCGCCCACTCAGCGCGCCAGGCACGCCGCCGCACAGGGCTACAGCGGACATGGAACAAGCTCCCAAGAGCTCCACACCGGCGCTGCCAGGTGATGATTGCCCTGTCGCCCAAGCCCTGGTGACTGCAGGCTCAACCCGGCGCGGCACTTTGGGGGGAGGGGAGGTGTGTGAGACCCGGGAGATCCTCACCCCCCAGCTCGAGAAGATCCGCGACAAGGGGATGCATTGCACCGTTTGTGATGCCAAGACTTTGGAACCACAGCTTGAAGCTTTTGGTGGTGTTTGATGTTTTGAGATGTTCGGAGGACATGACACAAGCCATCTGACATGGAGGCTGCTTAAGAAAAGGCGTAAATAACTCGTCGAGACAAAGAGATGATAAGTAGAATCCTCCTTGATCTTTCAAGTAGTAACGTATGTTCTTCTTGCCTTTTTGCAACATGTCTATCTCTGCATCAATGCCCAACATCTACCACCTCTTTATGAACACCAGTGATGGTCAATCTCTATAATCCTTGCTTACGTAACTTGCATTCCAGTGTTTCTCAACACTTCCTCTTGGTATCCTCGCTGATACTTTAGGTATCATTGCACTTTGAGGTTTTGACATGCCTTCCCCTTCTCTTCTTTCGTCTTCCAGTTATCGATTTGAAAGACATACTTCCTTACTTCCATTTGGAAGAACGCAATTGAAGATCTAAGCGGCTTGAAGCAACTTCCACTTTATAGTGTAAGTCTGCCAGTTTGCCCAAGTGATCTTCCACCTAGCTACAAGTGGTATAGTAACCACTTATATAGTGACGTCTCCTGACTTGTACAAGTCTACTTCTGACTTCCAGTCATACTTTGGTTGTTGTACAAGCTTTTCTACAGACGGGAACAATAATGCCAGTCAGGCTAGGATGGGGCATTACTTGGCTGCTACAAAATTATGTCCAAGTTAGCCTTGCGCTATTACTCTTAAATAAAACGACGCTGAGATTCGTATAATTGTAAACTTACACCGGTACTTGAAGCGGGACGCTCAATATGCGTACCGTCCTGATCAGTTCGGCGCCTTTTCATTCCTGGTTGAGCCTCAAGCTCGACACTGAGCCCTGCAGTCTTGACCTCCAAGATACTGACGCTAACTTTGAGCATATCAAGTTCCTTAAGAAGGGATTCCTGCCGTTGCTTTGAATCCTCGAGATCTAGCTTCCACTTTTCCGTCTCCGGAATCAGCTGCTGGATCAAGATGTCCGCTACGTGCTTGGAAGTGATGTTGTTGAAGCGCTGGTTGAGATTGTTGATTGCAAAGTCCAGCGCCGAAGCCTTTTGCTGTAACTCTTCAAGCGTTGCTTGCTGCTCCGCCTTGGCCTGTTTGAACTCGGCACGAAGAGATTCGAGATCTGCCGTGCTAACTCCAGGCTGAGGAGTTGTCGTTCCAGTAGTCGGCCTTAGCTTGAGGTTGTTTACTTCACTTGTGAGCTTGTTTATTCTGGTACGCTCAGCATCAACCAGTTGCCCGAATGTAACCGCGAACTTGTTTTGGAAATCATCCAGTTTCCTGTTAGAGTCCCTTTGGGCCGCGGAAACTTGTGTCACTTTTGTCTCCAGATCCGCAACCTGTTTGACAAGTCCGGAAACATTCGCCTCTTTCATCCCCAGGTCTGCAACTTGTTTGGTAAGCCCCAAGACGTCCAGAGGTGTCTTAGTCTCCAGATCTGTAACGCGGTCTTTGAGCGCCGGGAATTGGAATGACACAATCTCGGCTGCTTCATCCAGCGCTACGAAATCGACGTTCTCTAGTTTCTCCTCTTGTTTCGCCATCTTTTGCTGGAATTCCGCAACTTCAGCTCGGATCTGGCTGAGTTCTTGTTCTCTAGACTGGAATTCCGCAACTTGGGCTCGGACCTGGTTGAGTTCTTGTTCTCTAGACTGGAATTCCGCAACTTGGGCGCGGACTTGGTTGAGTTCTTGTTCTCTAGTTCCCAGATGGGTGCGCAGGTCGGCAAGCTCCTGGTTGAGTTCTTGTTCTCTAGTTCCTAGATGGGCGCGCAGGTCGGCAAGCTCCTGTCGTAGAGACGCTATCTCGCTAGCAGAGCTTTGCTTTGAAACATCCTGTGCCGTGGCGCGTTGTTGCTCGAGCTGCTGCTCAATTTGTTTCTCGTACTTCTTTTGTTGTTTGGCTAGCTGTGTCTTGAGTTCTTGCTCTTGGGCTTCCTTAAACTTTCTCAAGTCTGCCTGCATCTTGTTGATCTGTTCTTCCAGTTTTGTGCTCTGTTTCGGGAACTCTTTGCTTTGCTTTGCAAGTTTTTGTTCAAAATCTTGCCGCTGCTTAGCCAGCTCGGTTTGAAGTTGCTTCGTGAACTCTTCTTGTTGCTTGGCGAGTTTGCTTTCATACTCTCGTTGCTGTTTGCCAAATTTATCCTCGAGGTCCTTAAATCGAGATTCCATGTCTTGTTGGTCCAGAAGCCGTTTAGATTTGAGACCGTCGAAAAGATCTTGCAGTGCGTCGATCTTGATTTGTGCGGCGGACTTATGACTTGACAAAGCTTGCTCCAGTTGGGCGATCTTGTCGTCGTACTCCTTCGAGCTAGTAGAAGCTGGAGGTAATAACGCAGCTGGCACGTGACCAGACTTCATCAGCTGCAATAAGCAGGAGAGGAAACCCTCTCTTGCCCTTTTGATACCATCTTCAGCAGCGCGCACCATATTCTGGTATTCGGCACGTCGCTTGGCGTCGCGATCCAAGAACTTCTTTTGAAGTTCTGGTACTGAAGGGAAGTCTGCTAGCTTAGCCGTGCATTTGTTGTACTCGGCTTGCCGCTTTTCGAGGGCCTTTTCAGCCTGGGTGAGGTCATACTTGTGTGTAGTAAAACTGATAAGAGAGTCGCACAGTGCCCTAAGACACCTTCCTATCTCTACGTCGGAGGCATTCCTGTTGCTCGTAGGCGATGAGGCAGTGGCCGCTGCAATCGAAATCAGTATTCCTTTGTTCTCTTGATGTGATCCGGAGAGACTGTGGATAGCTTACACGTGTTCGGTCCATGGTCTGGTCGAGCACGATCACCAGCAGATGCGGTTTGTGTGTTGGCTGTCAGGCCTCTTGCAGGTGCATCAGGCAAGCCACGGTCCCGATCCCGATCTCGGTCCCGGTGATGACTAGAGGTATCATTCCAACGGGTTGGTGGCCTGTCTGGCAGATGACTGGAACTAGGCCTTTCGGAATACCGTTCGTTTCTGTATACATTACGTGGCTGGCTATCGCGACGCTGATGGGGGTCTGCTGATGGTCGGCGGTCGTCTAAAGTGGAAGGTCGCCTCGCGTACGGATCCGGCGGCCTGGAAGACATGGTGACACCAAGGCGGATGGATTGGGTGTGCAGTGAGACGAGACGCTGCAATCAAGCGTGTGCTTAACAGACAATGTGTGGCGAAGGCGGTACCGAAGACGGATCAAGACCGTAAAGTATTTGTGACAGCGGGGGAAGCGGCCCGTGTCAGCGGTACAGTCAGTCAATCTGTGCTGATGTTCGATATTGTTGATTGAAGATTGTAGATGTGTTTCTGACGCGATACCAATGGAACCTGGATGTATGTATGCGGGTAGACGCGTAGCCGGAGGTAGAGTGGAAGTTTTGGAGGCCCCGCACCTCCAGACGGGAATGAGATCAGACTAGGGCTTGCCGCACAAAGGTACAAGTTGATGTTCTTTTCCTTGTCGAAATGGACAGTCGAACTAATCGTTCTAAATGCATTCCGGAACGCCAGGTCTGTAATCGTCAAAGATGTCGAAAGGAAAAGAAAACATGGATGTGTCTGTTATTTGGTGGGGAAAATTGGTTTAAATATTTTTGGGGGACCACCATGAGCCCGAGGTTGCAGTTGCAGATTTCGTTGCAGCTCTTCCACTCACAGAACTTCTCTTGTAAAGGAAGGCACTACGGACCCTTGTCATTCTGTCCGTTCAATGGTTATGACTGGCCGACGGGAACGTCATATATCTTCCCTTGTCCTGCTTGCATTATTCCTTTCCGCTCTTTCCATTCACAATCAGGCACCCGCTGCACTGGTTAGGTACAGTCGGTTGAGGAGGATAACAGAATCCTCCAGCTGCCTCACATGCAGTTTGGTGACCTGATGAACCTCATGCAGGCCGCTTCAGGTCCCAACGAGTACTTGCATGTCTGCCCGTTATTCCACTTTGCATCCAAGTCACGATCCCGTGCCAACACTACTGAGTTTCAGTCGCTCCAGCTCGTTTTCAATTTTGAAAGTTACTGGGTGAAAGAGGTTTTGTTTTGCTCAACTCGGTCGGATTCCCGATGTGGGTCTATATCCGGGGTCTTGTGGGTCACCAGGACCGTGCCGGCAAGCTCTCAGCTTCCTCCGGCGCAAGTCCGGGGGCGGTCCCCTCCGTCCCGTCTTGCCCTTCACTGGTAGTATCGCTGTTTGCGTCCTCAGCCACAGTGGCGTGTAAGTCGGCGTACGAAAGGATCGTATTGGTACGTAACTTTGGTAACAAACCACTGGATGCCCGGCCTGTCTATGCAATTGGAGAACTCACTGCAAAGTTCCATCACAGCGCGACGCGCACTGCAGCTTTGAATTTCGTCGTCCTTCTCTTTTCAGCACATTCCATCATTCACTGCCAACCATCCCTGCATCCACCTACGAACTGATCCATCTCCCACCTTGATACCCAAACCCAAGCGACCTTTCTTGGAGAACTCTGTAACAACAATCGACATATTCAAACTTAATCTCTTGCAAATCAGTGGGCAACATGGCTGCTGTAAGCTCCCCACCTACCTCCCAACGTCACAGTACCTTGACGGAACAATAGCTAACCTCCTGCGCCCATGATACAGCAGGTCGTCACCGTCGGAGAGAGTAAGGACCTCCGGGGTCTCAACCTCATCGCAGCGCACTCGCACATTCGCGGTTTGGGCGTCGATGCCGATACACTCGAGCCCAGAGTTGCCTCCCAAGGCCTTGTTGGCCAAGAGAAGGCGCGCAAGGCGGCTGCTGTCGTTCTTGAGATGATCAAGCAAGGGAAGATTGCCGGCCGTGCTGTGCTTATCGCCGGTCCTCCCAGGTTAGCTCGTCATTCCGTGCCAGTCCTAATGCGCATGCCGTCATATACTGACCTATCTATGCGAAAACCAGTACCGGAAAGACTGCCCTTGCCATGGGCATGGCCCAGTCCCTCGGCACCGACGTCCCTTTCACCACCCTTGCCGCTTCCGAAATCTACTCGCTAGAGATGTCCAAGACCGAGGCCCTCACCCAGGCATTCCGCAAGTCGATTGGTGTCAGGATCAAGGAGGAGAGCGAGATCATGGAGGGTGAGGTGGTGGAGATTCAGATCGACCGGAGCGTCACCGGCCACGCCAAGCAGGGCAAGCTTACGATCAAGACGACCGACATGGAAGCTATTTACGACATGGGCAGCAAGATGATCGATGCTATGACCAAAGAGCGCGTCATGGCCGGGGACATTATCTCGATAGACAAGTCATCTGGAAAGATTACCAAGCTGGGCCGATCGTATGCTCGGTCGCGCGACTACGACGCCATGGGCGTCGACACCAAGTTCCTGCAGTGCCCCGATGGCGAGCTACAGAAGCGCAAGGAGGTCGTCCACACAGTAACGCTGCACGAGATCGACGTCATCAACTCGAGGACACAAGGCTTCCTGGCCCTCTTCTCGGGCGACACGGGCGAGATCCGCAGCGAGATCCGCGACCAGATCAACACCAAGGTGGCCGAGTGGAAGGAGGAAGGCAAGGCCGAGATCGTGCCCGGCGTCCTGTTCATCGACGAGGTGCACATGCTCGACATCGAGTGCTTCTCGTACATCAACCGGGCGCTCGAGTCCGACTTGGCCCCCATCGTCATCATGGCCAGCAACCGGGGCCACTCCAAGATCCGCGGCACCGACTACAAGAGCCCCCACGGTCTGCCTCTCGACTTCCTCGACCGTATCTCCATCATCAACACCCACTCGTACACGCCCGACGAGCTCAGGCAAATCCTGACCATCCGTGCTCAGGAGGAAGAGGTCGACCTCTCGCCCGATGCGCTCGCCCTCCTCACCAAGATCGGCGCCGAGGCCGGTCTCCGGTACGCGAGCAACCTCATCACGACGTCGCAGCTGATCTGCGCCAAGCGGAGGGCCAAGCAGGTCAGCGTCGAGGACGTCCAGCGCAGCTTTAAGCTGTTTTACGACCCGGCCAGGAGCGTCCAGTTCGTGCAGGAGTCGGAGAAGAGGCTCATCGGCAACGATGGCGTGGTTGATTTCCGTGTCAATGGTGGTGCTACGGGAGAGCCGGCGGCTGCTACGGCTGGTGGTGATTCCATGGATACCAGCAGCTAAAGAGCTCTAGATGAGAGAAGAGATGAAATGGGACAAGTACAAGAGATTTTAATGATCTTGGGGTGTTTCGTGTAGGCGTTTAATTGGGATGGCTAAACAAAAAGGCGTCTTTGATATGTTAACAAAGTTTTCTTCTGCTTTGTGTGTGCCCAGTCAAGATTTTTGTCAAGTTTATGGATGATGATGGAGTGGGTTTTGCAAATATCCGTTTATATGATACAACGAACTAAACGAGTCCGAAGCACGGCGTAAGCAAGAGAGAGAGCATTGTGGGCGAGGGTTATGTTTATGACACCAGCTGCTGCTGGGAAGTTCTGAGCATGAATGATGATGCTTTTGATTCAGTCGTCATTTCGAATCGGGGGGTATACTATCACACACAATCGTACAAAACCTAACCATACACATCTACCATGTGATGATCATACGAAGCTCACAACCCGAGACCAATCCCCCTCCCCTCCGCCTACCGGCCTAAACTCAACCGCCTCCTTGAAGTATCCAGCATCCTGCCACGCCTTCATAGTCGGCCCATCATACGGCCCCTGACTCCCTCCCCCATCTCTCCCATCCGTCCACCTAAACTCCCACATTTTTGGTTGTCCGTCTGATGAGGACGATGCTTCCTCCTTTTCCTCTTCTTTAGGCGTAGGCTCCACCCAAGTCTCGCCCGTCTCAGCTCTATACTCTCTAACCAACCACTCCCTCTCCTTATCATAAATATCCGGGTAATCCCTTCCCAACAACTTATCCGCCGCCTCCGTGATGGCATCAATCGCCTCCCTGATCTTCTTCTGCTTGGGATCTTCCTGCTCCTCCTTCGGCTTCTCGTCCACATCCATCGAGTCAATCCCCTGTTTCCGCTCCTGCTTCTTCTGCTTCCACTTGGGCACCTTCTTCGGCCCCTTCGTTTTGTCTTTGCCTAGTCTCGCCAGCGCCTCCAGCGCCGTCTCCCCCTTTTCCAAAGTCAGGATCAAGTTTTTAAGAAGGTCCCCAGTGGCAATGTTATCATCCTCCCTCTCCTGCGCCCGCCTTTCCGCCTCGCGCTTCTCGTGCGCCTCAGCCGCCTTCTTGATCTCCTTTTTGGATAAGCCCTCTAGCCACTTATCGTGCACGGCGTTTTGATCGGCGGCTTTGCGGATGAAGTTGCCCGCCTCGTCGAAGGCGCCCTCTTCCTGCTCGGCTTTCATGTTGAAAGCGTCGATTTTGGGCGCGTGTTTTTTCAGGCCGCCGAGACCGACTTCCTCGTCTACTCCCTCTTCGGCGATGGCGGCTGCTATGGTTTCTTCGTCGTCGTCGGATTCGTTGGACTCGGCGGCGGCGGGGTTGAGTGTCACGGTCCCGCCGGCTTTGGAGGAGAGGTCTTGTCCTTCGATTTCGGAGTCGGCGAGGAAGTGGACGGATTTTTTATCCTTTTTGGAGGTACCGCCTGCTGTGCTGGCTTTTGCCCCGTCCTCGCCGTCGTCTTCTTCCAAGTCGCCGAACATATCCACCTCGTCGTCGTCATCATTTGCTGCTGGTGCCCCGTTGGAAGGCTTGTTGTAGTTATCCATTACCTCCGCCAGATCCACGTCCTCAGCGTCTTTGCCCTTCTTGCGGCTCTTGCCTCGGGCTTCCGCCCGGTCTTCCAGGTTGTCATTGTCCGAGTCCGAGTCGTACCCGTCAATGTTGACGGCGCCGCGCTTGGTCGCCCGCGAGAGCCCGCCGATCACGTCCGCGGCGAGAACCTC
>RANY01000514.1:0-25428 GCA_009805235.1 Neurospora pannonica FGSC 7221 | reverse complement strand
GGCCGGGGTAGCGCACCTTGAAGCCGTGCGACTCGAGGAACTCGGCGATGCGCTGCGCGTTGGCCTGCTGCTTCTCCATGCGGATGGCCAGGGTCTTGACGCCGCGCATGAGCAGGAACGAGTCGTTGGGCGAGAGACCGCAGCCGGTGGCGTTGATGGTGAAGAACATCTTGTCGCCCAGCTCCGTGTCGTTGACGGCGATGACACCCGCCATGATGTCGTGGTGGCCCGACAGGTACTTGGTGCCGGACTCGTAGACGATGTCGGCGCCCACGTCGAGCGGGTTGAACAGCATGGGCGAGAGCATGGTGTTGTCGACAACGACGACGGCCTTCTCGTTAGCTTCGTGCGTGATGCGCGCGATGGCGGGGATGTCGCAGATCTTGATAAGAGGGTTCGTGGGGGTCTCGAGCAGGACCATGGCGGTCTTGGGGGTGATGATCTGGCGCACACTTTCGACGTTGGTGGTGTCGACGTGGTGAACGATCACGCCCTGGTTGTTCTTGAGGTAGGTCAGAAGGCGGTTGGTGCCGCCGTACAGGTCGTCGCCGGTGATGACCTCGTCGCCGGGCTTGAGCAGGCGGGTGATGACGTCGAGAGCGCCCATGCCGGAGCTGACGGACAAGCAGCGGTTCGCGTTCATGATCTTGGCCAAGTGGCGCTCGAGATGGGTGCGGGTCGGGTTGCCGGAGCGGGTGTAGTCGTACTCGCTGCCGCCGTTGGAGGACGACTGCTTGAAGGTGGCGGACTGGTAGATGGGGATGCTCGAGGCACCATACTGGTCCTTGGTCTCGGTGTAGACGAGCTCGGTGGCCAGCGCATATCTTCTCCGGCCATTGTGAGGGCTCGAGGGTGCGGGTGATGGCGGGAGGTGGTGGCCGTCAAGATCTAGACGAGAGAAGACCTTCTTGGCGGCTTGCGCGGCCGGGCTGTCACTGTTGGGAGTCGACATTGTTGTCGTTGTGAAGATGTGGTTTGGTGGTGAAAAGGTTGTAGAAGCTGTTACCGCTTCTGTATAGCTTCTTGGTGCTGGTGTTGCTGCTGTTTCTGCTGGCGTACCGGTAGTATGGATTGGTATGGCTGGGATGGAACGGATAGAGGCCGATGGTGTGATGAGTCAAAGCGGTCGGTCTTTGAATGGGCAGGTCTAGGCGATATGCGGCGGCGGGAGCGAAGAACGGAGGTTTGTTGTGGATCTGGAGATGCTGGTGGTGTTACGTGGACGTGGGCCTGGATGGAGGGGCAATTGAGGTTGGTAGCTGGACGTTAAGTCTTTTGGGAGGACGGTTCATACAAATCCGAGTTGAGTCGGGGAATTCAGTAAATTAGTAAACATGCAAAAGAGAAGAAGAGAAAGAAAATGGCGAAATCAGGGTCAGTTATAAGACGAAACCGATCGAGACGGGCAACGGTGGATTCGGGGCGATGTCGTGCCAGTGACTCCCCGGTTGGACGAGTTAAAGTTCCAGATTGTCCCCCTGCTCCCCTGGTTCCCCAAGATTTGTGCTCGGTGTGGACGAGTGTGTGGATTGTGGATGGAGGATGTGTCGATGACTGGTCGCCAACTCGCGTGGACGGGACTGGATGTCCGGGTGGATGAACTGGGGACGGCATTCGGGGTGGTGGGGTGTTGTCACCCTCTATTGCTGTTGCCGTCCAGCGGCACATTGGTGCCGAGGACAGAGCTACACTACAATTGTGGTCCCTTGCAGCAACTGTAGCCGTCCATCCAATTCAGTTCCTCGACCGCTTCTTGTCTTTCTGTTTCTTTCATCCGGCATCCAAACGAATTGTGCCAGCAGTTCCTTGAGTTGCAATCATCTGAACATATCGACCACTTATACAGCTACGTCGTGATATCCACATCAGATGAGAACCTTCAGAGCATCAGAGGTTATATCAACTACAACACAAAACATCACTCATTTCTCGCCATGGTATCCCAAATAACAACCGGATAATATCTCTTCACCAAATTCGTCATCCTTTGCGACACACGGCGTCCCGTTGTGTCTACACTACCGTCTTGTCCGACCATCGGCGTTGCGTGTGGCTCCACCTTCAGCCCAGTGTCGCATTGACACAAACCCGGGGATCCACGATGGCAAGGTACCCCGCCCGCCCGCCACGTCTCGCTGCCCCATGAGGTACCCGGCTATCTGCTCACTCCTGGACCCTTGTCCATTTCGTTCGCTGCTGTGGGGCTTTGAGGATGACGTGCTTGGCCCCCAGCCGCCCCGACATTCAGAAGTTCACAGAACACAGAATGGGAGACCGAAACGGAGTTTGTGTGCTTCGGGATGTTTTGTTTTCTCGGATAGTCAGGGGAAGTGCTGTTTTGTTTTGGGTTGACCGAAGAGATTATTGAAATTGCAGCCTTCATTCTGTTTCATGAGACAGCTGAAGGATCAGGCAGTCGTCACGTTGAAGCCTCAAAGCCTCAGACAGACAGGTCAGGCAAGTAACAGGCAAATCAAGAGCCAGGCCGGGCAACCCTCAGCGTCTGCACAGCCATGAATGGCTTGAACGCCCTGTTTTCTCTGCCGCATAAGAACATTTTGAGAGAAACGAGGCTGTATAGATAGGACTCGAAAGGGCTTCGGACAGGAATTCCTCGGTGAACCTTTACAGTTTCGAATCGCGATTCTGCCTGGAGAGGTCGGACTCGGATATTGGTATCTGGGTCACACGCGCGTAGGACCGATTTGAATGTTCCATGAGACTTCCAGAAACCAAGATAAGCCGGAGATATCAAGCAAGGCTACCAGTAGAAGTTGAGAGTTCTATCCGATTCAATAAATTGCGCCTCCGCCTCCTGTCTTGTAGTGTGTACTGTTCCAATTCCTCTACCTGGTCATAACAAATGCCCTTAACAAGTCTTTTGAAATAATCATATGACACTCGTGATACTTTCCAAAGCTTCCTCGCTGTCCTTTGATCCTACACTATAATGCTGCCTGCTTGGCTGGCACTTTGTTTCTTTTGCAATCCCACTTCTCAGGGGCACTGCCCACCACACATTAAGACAAGATGTCCTCGGTCTCGGTATCGACTTCATATATCTCCCTCGCGCTCATCGCCGCCTCCGGCCTGACGGAGCTGGGACGGCTGTCCGCCGCCAGACTGGGCGCGCCTCCCTTGCGACCAAAGAAATCCCCCGTGCGCAAACCACGCACCGTGCTGGGATCCAGCTTCTTTATCGACTTTCCGGCGGCCTTCTGGTTCCGGATGGCCTCCCTCATGGGAACCATGGCCGCATCACGGCAAGCCTCTTTGAGTTCACTTCCGGACATGCCTTCCGTGACCAGAGCAATGTATTCTAGATCGAATTCGGGGTCCATCTTCGTTTCGGCGAGGACGAGCTCGAGGATGCGCCGGCGCTGTTCCTTGCCCGGGAGCGGGACGGGGAACTTCTTGGGCATTCTGCGGAGGATGGCGTCGTCGATGTCGTTGATGCGGTTGGTTGCGCCGAGAACCATGATCCTGGCGGGCTGACCGAGCGAGTTGGTAGATGTAAGACCGTCCCAGAGAGTCATGAACCTGTGGTGGTTTTAAGGTTAGCTCCGGAAGCCCAAGGTTACACATGGCGCACTTTATAAAGTAAAAGGGTCACCTACTCCGCTTTAACCATGCCGCTAGCCTCATGCTCTCCGCTTCTCCTTGTTCCCAAAACGGCATCGATCTCGTCAATGAAGATGATGGCCGGCTGCAGCTTTAGCGCAAGCGAGAATACTGCGCGAACAAGCTTGTTGGAGTCTCCGTACCACTTTTCTGTAAGAGTCGAGATATGCAGGTTGATAAACGAGGCGCCGCTCTCGTGCGCCACAGCCTTGGCCAACATGGTCTTTCCGCAACCAGGAGGGCCGTAGAGAAGCACGCCCGATGGCGCGGACAGTAGCGTGCCGCCATGCGAATAGAGTTGCGGCATCGTGAGCGGGTAGATGATAGCTTCCTTGACCTCCTCGATAATCTCGTCCAGACCGCCGATATCGTCGAAACCAACCGGGATGTCCTCGGGCGCAACTACTTCCAGCGCTACCTGGCTCTCGTACTCGTTGAGAACGAGGTCCTCGACCCGCACGGTGGAGGGTGAATCTTCGGCGACCTCATCGTCGGCGAACTCGTCGCTGGCAACCTTGGATTGGTCTCGTGACTTTTGTAGCCTGGCCAGATTTTGTTGAGCTTTTAGCATGTTTTGGTCGTGCTTAGCACGGTCGGGGTCGATGAGCTTTGCGACGTGGGGAGCGACGTAGTCACGGAAGATGAAGTATACGGATATTGTCTTGGGAGTAGAGTGTCAGCAGATTATCTCGGGCGCATTGCATCACGGATAGCAGAGCCCATACGGTAGCAGCTAGTAACAGCCCGGACATGATGTCCTTGGCCACACGCCTATTCTCGGTCATTTTGACTTGTGGGGTGAGCCCTCGCCGGGTCCGGAGGGGAGTGACAGCCCGCAGGTCGCATCCAAATTTTAAGGATCTTTCGTCGTGGAGGTCGTGGTCGTAGGACTCGTAAGGGGATACAAGATGTATACAGAAACAAGAGCTAATGCAATGAAACGAACGGCATGCACCGGGCAGCAGCAGTTGTTGTTCGCGTCCAAGTCAATGGACGTGATAGAGGTTGGGAATTAAGAAAGTTGAAATGGGTCCTCTCGGACCCAGACGGTAGTCCTCGGCTTCAGCTTGCCATGTGCACTGCATTCGGCCCAAAGAATGGGGCGCCACCCCAGTGGCTAATGAGTGGGACCTTTGCCAATATTGCCAAGACTCACACTTCAGTGGTCCCCAGTGGTCCCGACTCCCGACTTCCGACTCCCTTCGATCGATCAAACACTGGAGTCGAACTGGAACAGCACCGCACTGAAACCAACCACCAAAATGTCGAACCCAGTCGCACTGCGACACGTGAAGACGCGGCGCCTAGGCGGACATGGGCAACTGCTATCGATAAGCTTCTCTAGGCGCCAAGAAGTTCCCCCTATCGGATCGCATCACAGAAAACAGGGGTCCCTCCCTTCCGCCTGCCGCTGTGTGTGAACGAGCACCTCGATGGACGTTCGAAGGAAAGCTCGGACCCCACTCACCCCTGGGCAGCGGCTCGCACGCGGCTCATCCCAGAGGGACGACGGGACTTCGACATCACCGCTGACAATTCCATAATTCATACTATCTAATCATTTACAAAACACCATCTTTCCCTTCCCGCCGATCCTTTGTACGATAATCGATAACATCGCATGTGAGATCCAATAACACGCGGTTCTAGTGCCGGGCAGTCCAAAGCAACGGCGGATCTCGCGGTTCGGTACTCTGTGTTTATTATTGTCTGCAACTTTCGAGAAAACCGCCTGTCGCAAAAGTAATCCGCAGCCATGCTGTCATTCATTCTCATCCAGAACAGACAGTACGTACATATCTCCCAACCCGTCGCCTTACTCACGCTTCTACATATCTACCCTTCTACATACAGGCGCATTGCGAGTCGCATGTCGAATAGCAATGCGCCAACATCTTTCTCATGCATAGTTCACGACTAACACCCGGCGACAAAGGGGTAAAACCCGTCTAGCAAAGTGGTACGTCCCCTACAGCGACGAAGAGAAGATCAAGCTCAAAGGCGAGGTACGTCCAGTATCCCCCTTCCCCTTTCCCCCTCCATTCCCCTTCCCCTTCTTTCCCCCTTCCCCTTCTTCTCTAACTCCTCGCCTCCCCAGATCCACCGCCTAGTAGCCCCCCGCGACCAAAAATACCAATCCAACTTCGTCGAGTTCCGCAACCACAAGGTCGTGTACCGACGATACGCGGGCCTGTTCTTCTGCGCTTGCGTCGACACGAACGACAACGAGCTAGCCTATTTGGAGGCCATCCATTTCTTTGTCGAAGTGCTCGACTCGTTTTTCGGCAACGTTTGCGAGCTGGATCTGGTGTTCAACTTTTACAAGGTGTACGCGATCCTGGACGAGGTGTTTTTGGCGGGCGAGATTGAGGAGACGAGTAAGCAGGTTGTGTTGACGAGGTTGGAGCATTTGGATAAGTTGGAGTGATGAGCGGGGGTGCTTTGGGCACGGAAGGGGTGAGGGAAAAGGGGTAGAAGAAGCAAGGGGGACCGGCTGACCGACCGACTGATCGACCGACCGATAAGTACGCGATAATATCAGCAAAGGGCTTGGGATGGGCGAGGACGAATACTGGCTTTCGCTCGGATGGATCTCAGCAATTCCGCCCGAGCATGCGAGTGCGGTAACGAGGTCTGGCGTTGTTCCGAACCGTATGCGCGGCCCAAACCCTCGACCTCATGAACACAGGGCCGAGTTGACAGGCCCCCAAAAGATCAGGAACCTTGGACGGGAGCTCTTTGGGGCCAATAGACGTCAACTTTTGCTAGCAACCCTCCCGGCGAGAAACGATCACCGACAACCGAAGCATCGAAGAGGAACGGAAAGAGTGAATGACGCAAAGTGGTGGTTACATATACCCATATCACAAACAAGGGGCAGGAAGGAAACCAAGATGAACGCAACGATCTTGTCTCATTCTCAGCAAGCACTGAGCAAGCAAGCTACCTATTTACCGCACCGACAGCCCCATACATAGAGGGCTTTCGGGCTTATTCATAGAGTAATCGACTAACTAATCTTACAAAGGACCCTTCTCGCGAGATCCGAAACGCATTGCTCCATGATATATTGGTGTTCCTTCACTTGTCCGCCCCAGAAGCTTCAACGTGTTGTCTTCCAGATCATCAAATTTTCGTCGGTAGCAGACAATCGTCTCTGCAACTCAGCAATGAAGCGGGTGTCAATGGCACGAATTGACACTGCTGTGTGACGATCGGCACAGGAGCCCCTGAGCTCCAGAATGTGGTGTCTAGCTTCCACGGCTGCCAAAAAGAGCCCAGAGGGAAACCCGAGCCATGCAAAGACATTCAGTGACCTGAATAGTTGTATGCAATGAAAGGAATGTTCAAACCCGAAATGAAAGTTCGGCCATTCGCGATCTACGTTGAATCTTAAGTCGAGACCGAAAGAGGTGTCTCAACCCCCAAATCAGGGAAGCCGATAGCACAGGTTGTCAACTTGTCGACAGACGGGTCAAGGGTCAAGTGCAGACACTACTGCGCCTGCGACTCCTCGGAGACTGTGACGGCCGCTTGGTCTTCAGGCTGAGAAGTCTCGGCCTCAGCAGGCTCGGGGTCTGTTTTGACGTAGATCACGTCCTTGATGTCTGTGTCAGAGCTGACACTGTCTCCAGCGTCTTGCATACCCTCCTTGGGCGTGGAATTGTCATAGTCATCTGCTGCGGTCGCTTGCTCAGGCTCGGCATCGCGAACGATATCAGCGCTCTGAACCGAAGCCAGATTGACTGTCTCCGGCGCAATGAGGGTTTCCGAGTTCATCCCGACCTGAACAGGAGGAGACTGATTCTCAGCCGGCTCGGGGGTAGTCTTTGCCGCCTGAGAGCGTTCATTATCAGCTATTGTGTCATCGACAATTGCAGAGACGTCGACAGCTTCGGGAATGCCAGCAGCTTCAGAGACGTCAACAGCTTCAGAGACGTCAAGAGGCTCAGCATCCTCCATAATAACATCGACAGCTGGCTTGAAGCCAACCCGACCGTCTTCGCCGGGTTGGTGGGTTCTGGCGTTGTCTTCATCGCGATAGAGAATCTGCATTGTCATAGGATTCTCCATCACGACATCCATGGTCGGCGTAGAATCAGCGCGCTGGGGGCCACCAGTCAACATGGCAACAGGCTCGGCCTCAATCTTGACTGTAGCAGCAGTACCGGCCTCATCAATGGGCGTAGCAACGGGCTCCGCTTCGGTCATGACTGTGTCCCTGGCCGATTCAAGGCCAACATCAGCATCAGGATCAGCTGATACATCCATATCATCCTCCTCTGGGTCTTTGTCCCAGAAGAAACTAGACGCTTGGATGCGCGTGGCTTTGTCAGTCTTGTGAAGCCAGACATTCTTTCGGTTCTTGAACAGCTCCAAAACGGCCGGATGATACTGAGTACCACGATGACCGTCAAGTCTCTTCTCCGTAACACCCAGCTCCACAGGAGGTGAGGGCTCCCGTACAACATCCGGGACTGGTTCCGGCTTGACCCAAGTAGTGTTAACGGTCGGCTCGATCACCCAAGATCCAGAAGACTGCCGCAAGTCGTTTTTGAACACTTCTGGCAGCCTACTCTTCATGGGAGCTCGTGCCAGAGGCGAGACGGTGGTGCTGGCAATCAAATCTGTCAGTTCGCTGAGAAGGAATCCCTTGTCCAAACGGGACATCAGGTCCTCATTTCCGTAGGCAGAAGCTGGGATAGATCCCTCTTCGTTGTCATCGTAGTAGAAAGAACTTCCTCGCCCTCGAATTTTAACATCCGCGGGTCGTGAAATCAAAGGCCGGTAGGGCGCATCGGGCATATGTTCGAACGCATCATCGTAGTCTAGGGCCCCAACCTGAGGCGGAGAAGATAGCTCTGGTTCCCGAAAGCTCGGTTCGGGAGACGAGTGTTTCAACCGATACTCCCTGTTGGCCCGGTGGTTGTCTCTTCTTCGTAGAGCCTGCCGGGGAGGAGAATGAGATCTGGATCTGGATCTGCTACGCCTTCTTCTGTATCTCTCCCGAGACCTCCTCCTCTCTCTCAACCTATCCCTATCGACATGATGTCTGGTTTCTGACTCCCTATAGGGCGAACTCTCCCTATTGTAGTGATGTCCGTCTCTGGGCTCCCTGTATGGTGATCTTTCCCTTCCAATGTGGCGTTTGTCTTTCGGCTCCCTCAAGGGTGAGCTACTCCGACCTCTTCTGGGGTGGAATTGACGTCTTTGTTCGGCATATCGCTTTCTCTGCTGATTGAGCGATGTAGGGTGCATATTCCTCTTACAGACTGTCGCATAGTGGTCACCATATCTGTTACAAAGTTTACATTTGTATTCGTTGGGCGGACTCTTGTCAAACGACGGATCGAGGTTGGTTGGGCATTGCATATGGTAATGGCCTGTGATTGAAGTACAATTAGCATGGCTGAAGCTCACACAAACGTGTTCCACATACCAGGGACACCGCAACGACCACAGGGGTTTTTGTTCTTCCTTTTGGTTTGAACTGAAGTTGGCCCAGACTGCATCGTCTGTGTCTTGCTTCTCTTCTTTTTCTTCATCTTTTCCTGAAGGTCAGTGGTCAAGTTGGTCTCATCGTCGCCAAAGACCATTCGGTTTGCTCCGGTGAGGAAAGACAAATTATTCTTTGCTTTGGGATCTGCGTCCTCATCGGAGCTGATGTCAACGACGGGACGTTGCCAGTCATCTAGATCAATGACTTCGCCTTTCTCAGGGTTACCGTCACCGTACCTGGACAGCTTGAGGCGATCGGGGTGGATCTGTCCAAAGCCATCGACAGGCTGCGCTTCGGACGCCTCATTTACTGAGGGAAACTGCTGGAAAGTCTTCTCCGGTGGAGGCGACGGCTGATAAGGTTCGTCTGCTGGGACAAAACGGGGTGCCTCCGTGGGAATACTGTAAAACTTCTTGATCTCAAGCTCCGCCATGTTGAGCCGTCTAGCACTTGACGGCTCAGCCTGAGAGTGTTCATGGAGCCACTCTTCGAAGGTTCCGACCACGTTGGCTCTGTCATAGCCGACTTTGTTGACAAACAAGCACCATGTTGCAATTTCGCGGCTGAACGATTCCTCATCAGAGCTGTTAATTTCCAGGAGATGGTCTCTGAGCCATGTCATGAAGGCGTAGAGCCGTGTTCTCGGCGTGGTTGGTTCTGGCCTGCTGTCCATACGCTCAGCAAGCTCCTTCAGGGAGAGTTCGCCGAGTGTCCGGACACCCAGCCGCCCGACAAAGGCTGTCATCTCCTCCTTATATCCCATCGTTGATGATTGGGTAGTGGAAGAGATGTCAGCTCTTGGTCGCGAGTATCAAACGAAGCCGATCAGGCGCCTGCTCCAGGTTGTTGGCCAGATATGGTGAGTATTCTGTCCAAACAGGGAGTACTGGTTAGTTTCTGGACGCCGTCAACCGCGCCGCGACTCTGACGAGATGCTCGCGATGAAGGCCTGTGGTAGAGGAGGCAATCAGCGTCAAATCTTTTAAGTAACGAGGTAGGTGGTCTTCTGTTGATAGCACAGATGTAGTGCTAAACATGCAAAAATGCGTGACCCGAGAGAAATGCTGCGGATAGGTAACTGGGCTCGACCAATTTGGATATTTGAAGGAGAAGCAGGAGTGGTTGACTCGAGGAGTGCCCCTCACCAAGAGATTTCCCGGGTCCACGTGTGGGTGAATGGCGCGAACTTGGCTCTTGCTCTTTTTCCTCCCGTGAGGCATGAAGGAAAGCAGGAAGTGAGCAGGTGAGAGGGAAGTAATATTAATGAGAAACAAGTTACCTTGGAAGCTTCGTGATATCCGCTCGTTGTACCTGAGATATCTTGTGTTGGTGAACAATCTCAGCGGGGTGTTGGAATTGTGGAAGAAGGTCAAAGGACACGATCGATCTGGGCGCGGTGATACGTCGGTACGGTAATATTCGAGGGTATCAGGACTGGAGCAGGCAGCTGATGTCAGGCGTAATAGTAACAGACATGAGTTGGGACGAAAGGAAAGAGCAAACGTCAATGTGTTTCAGGTCGGGGAGACAGCGAACAGGGAAGGAGCCACCCTCGCCAGCACCGCCAGTCGACTTTGCTCTCTGGCGTGGTCGACGGAGTCTTCGATCACATCATAGGCAGGCAGGTACCTCCAAACAGCTAATTATTCACGTGTGACCCGCGCGTATCATCGCAGAGTCAGACTCGGGAAGTTTGTTTAGGATCAGAGTGATCCGAAGCAGTTCATTGTGAACCCAACTCCTGTGTCGGGTTTTCGCAGCCGTCTGAGCGAGACGTGAGCATTTAACAGCGGAGTCGGGTCTGTATCCCATGTACACGACATATAGGAGCCCAGGCTCTCGACAATCAGAAGATGGAGGACGAAGTCAAGTACCCGCGCAGTAGACAGACACCGTCCTCCTCCATCAAAAGATATCGAAAGCCATTTGAACGCATCATAAAGTTTTGGCTTCGCTTGGCTTGAGGACAATGCATAACAAAACAATGATAATGAGTCGCTTGAAAAGTCATAGGCCGACAAGAACCGCTACAAAGATCCGTTCCCATACTTCGTATCTTGACTCTGCAAGACTACAAACTGCTTGACAAAGTACACATCACACCCAAAACCATCCTACTTCTTTAAAGCCGCAAACCGCTTAGCCAGCTCATCCACGTCGGGAATGCCGTCCGCGATGCTCCCCTTTGCAGCTGCCTTCTTGACAACTCCACCACTTGCCCGAGGCTGCTTTGGTTGTAATTGTTGGTGGTTCAGCGTGACTTTGGGGTGGATATTGTCGGTTGACGGTGGTGGAGGATTAACATGTAGTGGGCTCGCAGGTCCAAATGACACTGGTGGCGTTGCCTTGCTAAGCTCCTCCTGAGCCTCAGCCTCCTTATCTTCCGCCTTTAAAGGTGCCTCGAGGTTCTTCTGAGCCTGTCCACCACTCGGGTTCTCATCGTCGTCCATGAAGTCAGGCGGATCGCCCAAGTCCGCCTTCTTCTTCGGCCAGTTCACGCCATACACCTTTGCGATCTCCTCCAGGTAGCCAACAACAAGCTCCTCCCGTGGTGGTGTCACGCTGAGCTTCTTGACAACCTTCTCCGACACCTTGCCGTCCGAGTTTTCCACCGCCTGCAGCGCAAACTCCTTGCCAAACTTCTCCGCAAGCAGCGTCCGTACCTGGTGGAGTTCCTTGATCTCGGTCTTGGGCGCGGCGTAGATGATGCTCTTGACGGCCTCCTCGAGACCGGGGTCGCACGTGGGCGCCTCTAATAGGCCAGCGCGAGCGAGCAAGAGTTCACAGTAGAGTTCCAGAATCTCGTGGAGCTCGGTGGTGATGTCTGATCGGATGATGTTCTCAACGCGGATGCGGGCCGAGTCCTCTTTGCCAACATCTAGCAACTGCGCCATAGCCCGTCGCTGGGTCTTTGCGAGGGCTTCGTCCCGCTTCTGGACCATGCGCAGCCTGGCTATGGCCAATTTCAGTTGGACCTTGAGTTTGGCCTGTGTTCAGAGTGAGCTTCATTGTCCATCTAGACGTCACATGTTGTGGTTGACTCGAGGTAGAGCTGGGATGACGTACCACAAAGGCAGCTCCTGCGGGAGGCATTTCTTGAATGTGTTTGGGGTGGTTTGAGGGTGTTTGCTGTAATAAAGAATGCTTTCGACTACGTAGGCGACGCAAATATGAGCGACTGGTCAAGGACAGACAATGAGGTCAACAACTTGCGAGGTTGTCGTGAAGTTGGAGGAGACGGGACGACGGCGAGCACCACAGCTTGTGTGGGGCAGGTGGTGGGGCCGCATGCGGATCGACAGGGTCATTGGCTGTCATGAGAAACCCCTTGTTCAGTGGACTGGATGCGTAAGAAGAAGTAGAAGGTACTTGCTAGCTCGTGCGGAGTAGGTGCTTCTACAGGTAGATCTACTTTATGTTGCATGCGAGATGCCACCTCCTGATCACTTTACTCGATTCTCGAGTTCAACCACTTCAACAGTCCAATACGTCTCCTAGGTGATTCACTCGACCCAGCCTTATGATTCCACTCGAGTGTCTGAGAAGATGAGACGTCAAACTCGATTACTGTTTCTTCTGAACTGCCGTCTAGGACGCATGGTCCAAGAACGTTCTGCGGCATGTATGCATCACGTGACAATACCGGGAACCTTGTTGGTTACCGGAACTTCAATCGACGTCCGCCGAACAACCGGACATCAACTCTTGCAGCTTCCTCGTTCTCACACAACGGTCGATTTCCATTCTCCCCGCCTTCACTTTTACCTAACTTTTCCTTGTCATCTGCGTGGTCTTCTCCTCCTCGACATTTGTTACCGCTTCTAAAAGAAGGCAACCCATAGACGACTTAATCAGACAATCGCCCTTTGAAAATCAATCAAGATGGCGGACAAGGAAAAGGATAAACAGTACAAATACCGCCAGGAAATCCAGCAGGTTAGTGACTCACCTTGCGCGCAAAATGACAATCGTATTTCGCAAGCAAAGTGCTCTGGCAAGTGTTCAGGCTCACTTTAAAACTCCTCCTTGCTCATATCTCGTGCTTTGGCATGCTCCTCCCGTCGCTTTGTTCCCGTGCACGCTTTTGCTTTATAAATGTGAATCCCCGAACTACAGACTGTTTGAGGCAGCTCAGGAGAGTGGTTGGAGATCTCGGAGTGTTCTGGGGGATGACGAGCTATCATATGGATATCCTCGAATACCGTGGAGCCCCAGCGAAGTGGGTGGTTTTGCATTGCTCACAGGACAATGCCCAAGTAGAGAAAGGTGGTTCTTGCTTTTCGCCGTCAACTGAAAGTCGCTCGCCAGCTTCAATGGTTGCCTGGTTGCCCGGTTACCGGGTCGCGTGGTAAATCGGTCTTTTGGGTGTCCAGGGACGGCAGGAGCCTCGATTCACTCCCTCTCAAAACAATCTCACTTTGGCCTTAAACAAAAACAACCTGCGTGGATCGGCCATTTTCCTCCATTCTTGCAACCGACGGCGACTCTTTTGCTTCGTTTGTCAGCAAAGCACAAGTCGCTCCTTTTCCTTTGCCATTCACCCATCACCTTCGTTCGAACACGCAGCTAGATCTACATCTCGCGACCATTCACCCGCCTAAACCTGTGATTTCACATTCACAACAAGTCCCACAAAGTCAAAACCATGAGGCTTCGTTCTGGAACCGTCGCGTCGGCCGCGAAGGAAGACATATCTTCCCCAGAGCCCCCCGAGCCCATGCTTCCTCTGCGGCGTTCGACACGCATCCAGCGGTCACAATCGGCGAGGCCATCACAAACTCCCCAGCCGTCAAGAAAACCGAAGAGGACCAGTTCAGCGAGCAATCCCACCCCTCAGACCTCGCGAGAAAGGTCTCCTACCAGGTCCTCCGGCCCACGGCTACAGCAGGTCTCTACTCTTGAAAGCCAGCAATCACCATCAGACACCCCTACACGTCGTGTCTCTACAGGAAGTGCTCCAAAAGACAACATGGAGAATTCCGCCAACAGTTCAGGCGTGCCTTTACAGCTTGTGCCCGCAGACCCAGCCATTCACTCGGGGACCGCCTTGGCGACCTCTTCCGAGCAACCACCGCAGGATTTGGAGCCCCTCCATTCTGGGCCCCCAGTTTCGGACAGCTCCCCGGCACTTTCAGTCTTCCAGCATTCTTCTGGCCCTGACATGGAGGAAGATCTACAACTGTCCATGCCGTCATCTGTCTCAATGTCCATAAGTAGCGGGCCCGACTCTCTCCCGCGTGCCGATGTGTCTTAGGAAGACACACACCCAGGAGGTAGCTTGGAGGAGCAACAACACTTGTCCACAACATCGTCTGTCTCGATGTCTATCAGTAGCGGGTCCGAACCCCTCCCGGATACCGATGGATCTGGGCAGGTCACACACCTAGGGGGCTTTGCGTCTGCCGAAGACTCGCTAGAAGATGACACAACTTCAGCCCACGAAAAGAGCAGGAGAAAGAGAGACTCAAGTCATGGAAGTGTTGCCGGGGACTTTCCTATTGCTGCTGATCGCAGCTTCGAGTCTCTCTCTGGAAATCTCGGCAACGGGCATCTTCATTCCGCAACTGAAGAGCCCAGCCATCTCTTCCCATCCAAATGCTCATCACCTCCGTATCGACCATCAGAAGTCCTCACTTCGCTAGCAAACCACCTTGCTACACCGGATGAGAGCTCCGGCTCTAAGACCCAACAGCCTGACCAACCGGTTGTGTTGAAGGAGGCTCTGGAAAGCCTTGTCGAGACCCAAACGACTTTGGAGAAGGGCCAGATGACTACAGGGAGTGAGTTGCAGAGCATTACCACAAGTGACGAGGCTGGTCAGACGTCGATACTTCTACCGGAAATCACAGCTCAGCCTCAATGCGAAGATCACAAGTCTGCGACTAGATGTCCTTCATTGGAAGGTGTTCCTGATGATGCCGTCGATACCTTCTGGAGCTCTTGTAACCCGAGCGAGGACAGGACCAAGACCATCAGTGGCGCCGAGGTTTGGTATTCCGCTCAAGATCGGACTTATCAGCCTATGGACGTGGACATGGAGTCCGAAGGCATTCCTAAGGAATCGTCACCACCCGTTCCTGAGAACACTAAGCCGGATCAGCCATCAGAGCCTACCACCCAACCGGATGACGATTTAATGGATCCCGAATGGGATGACTGGATCGATAACGAGATCATCATCCCTTCAGCGCCCAGGCAGCAAGATACAGTCATGGGCGAAGGTCTTACTACGAGTACTCCCACCACTTCTTCCTCCGTCAACCAAGTTGGTGACGGACTTGATCTCTTCCAAGACGCGTTCGACACTGCGCTTGATGAGATCAACACAGAAAATCAGGCCAAGCGACCTCAGTTCCCAATTCCCAATAACATAGTCTTCCCTTCAAGTGGAGCGGAAACAGAGCGTAGAGGCATCAACGACTTTGCTGACCCGTACCCAAAAGACCCATGGGAGTTCTACTGGAAGAAAAGAGCAGAGACAAAGGACCAGTTCATTGCCAGATTTACTAACAATGTTCGTCAGATGATGTACGTCTCTGGAGAAACAGGCGAGCCATCCGTTGAAACCACGAGCATCATCGAAGACATTGTGCGCCAGCAGGTCATCCATATGGTAAGTCATTTACTGTCCAGCCGCGCCCTCTACATATATCACAGAAAACTCAAGACTAACACTTTCCCTCGCAGCTCAAAAACTGCACCGAACTCGCCGCCCGCCGGGGCTCCCGCTCCATAACCATCAATGACCTCATCTTCCAAATCCGCGACGACGCGCCCAAAGTCTCTCGCCTGCGCACTTTCTTATCCTGGAAAGACGTGCGCAAGAACGTCAAAGACAGCGAAGACAAAGGCGGCGATGCCGACATCGGCGCCGCAGGCGAAGACCYTTCCGCCGCCGCGGGCATCGTCCCCGGTGCAGGCGGCCCCGTCGACGACGCAGCCAAGAAGAACAAAAAAGCCAAAGTCGGCTTGCCATGGGAACCCTCCTCCTTTTATTCTGTTGAAGTCCCCGAGCGCGAAGACGAAGAAGACGAAGAGGAAGAAGAAATGAATTACATCACCCTCCAGCGCCTGCGCAAAGCCGACGAGCGCACCAAGGCCATGACGCGCGAGGAGTACGTTACCTGGTCCGAGTTCCGACAGGCCTCCTTTACCTACCGCAAGGGTAAAAGGTTTAGGGAGTGGGCCGGCTTCGGGCAGGTGACGGATAGTAAACCCTCTGACGATATCGTCGACATTTTGGGGTTCTTGACATTCGAAATGGTGCAGAGTATCACGGAGGAGGCGCTCAAGATCAAGGACCATGAAGATTTGCTCAAGGAGCGCACGGGCGAGGCGGGTCCTACTAAGAAGCGTAAGCTGCCCAAGGGATTGTTTGATCCGCCCGGTGAGGGAAGGACGCCGGTGGAGCCGAGACATATTCATGAGGCGTTTAGGAGGTTGCAGGATCCGAGCAAGAAGAGGAGGGCGATGTTGAATGGGACTAGACTGCAGCCGAGGACGGATTTGTTGATTATTTAAGGTTGGGTTGGGGGATGTCTGGGCTCTTTTCTTGCTTTCAGAACCAGGTCAGAACCTAGCCACGACTTTGTTTGCCTGTGAGGAAGCGCAACTGGATTCAATGGGCCAAGGAGTGCTAGGGATGTTGGGGCTTATTTTGCTTTCTGTTTGAGTAAGAACGATATCCATGTTGGAGTAAAGGCACTACGGCAAAAAGAGGTTTAATTCTCGAAGTGAGCAGTCTGATTACTCATAAGGGAGAAGATAGGGTCAATCATTGAGTACCGGCTATTCACTTGCTCTTTACTTGGAAAGATAACGAGCGGCATGATCGATTGGCACCTTGCATGTGGCGTCTCTTGATGGCCCAGTCTGTTACTTGTATAGCTGATGATGTAGGAGTAATAATAGATAATAACTGCGACGGTGCAAGCTTGATGACAAAAGTGTGGCCCCGTCAAATTTGCACCGCTTCGTCGAATGAAAGAGATGGCAGACGCCAAAACGTCTTTGCCGATGTTGAGCATATACATATCATTGGACACGAGCTTTTGATAATTGGCAAATGACACTCGCAAACCCATCAAGGTAGGAAACCTACAGAATCGAGCCGTCAAGTCTTCACGAGTTCAAGTGGTAACTGATTAAAATTATCTTTGTACCTCTACTCCGTAACCAAGTGGTCACCAAGTCTATCAAATCCCCAAATCAACCCCCACCCCCGTCCACCCCCAAACAACAATATAATGCGCCGCCAACAACTTCCACTCCTCAACCTCATCCAGCCCCTCCAGTGCATCCACCCGTTCCTTCTCCTCCTGGCTCGTCCACTCCTCCCAAATCTGTTCTATCGTCTTACTCCTTGCTCCTCCCCCTCCTCCTTTTCCTTGGTCTCCACCAAACCCAGCCTCCCGTAACCGCCTCTCCTGGTCTTTTGCCTCTTTGTACACCTCCAATGTTGGCATCTTAATTTCCCGAGCGGCGAGGTTTGAGACCATCATCTTGCCGAAGGCATCGTCGGGCTTGATGGGCTCGTAGATTACTATGCCCAGGGAAGATTGGATCGTGGTGGTGAAGAAGGACAGAATGGAGGAGGCGGTTGAGGGTGGGAGGTAGCAGAGGCAGCATTCGGAGATTATGAGGGTGGGGAGGTTCGGGTTGAGGGATGTTAGCATTAGTGGATCTTTTTGTTGGGGTTGTGTTGTTTCCTCGGTTTGCTGCTCTTGTTGTGTTGTCCGACCGCTGTCAGAAGGTGAAGCATGAAGTCCCCTAGAACCGATCGGTACTCCCGGTGGTAGTGGCTGCTGAGGTTGTTGCGAGGCTGCAATAGCGCGGAGATCTAGCCCGTGAACCCAGAGCTCGCTTCCTTCGTGCTTTTCCGCCACGGCCTTGCTATGCCAGGAGTTTCCACCGCCGTGCTGGTTCAGTTCCTCCACAGATTCCGGATCGGAGAGAATAGACCGCAGCTGGGGTGCGCCACGGACGATGCGCTGCTTCTTCTCGCACATAGCGGGGAAGTCGATCTCATGGTAGATTACACGCTTGCGAGGTGTTGGGGCGGAAGGGGAGAATAATCGGAGGCTGCGAGTATCGGTGCCGGCGCCTAGTGAGACGATCTGTCGCCCTTCTGGAGAGCTCTCGGTGTCGTCGAGGAACTTGTCAACAAGCTTATCGATGGCCGTTGTGCGGGCGTAGGTGCCTCGGTTGATAATGGGCAGTCGTCTGGCGGCACCGGGGCCAGACTGGGCGAATAGCTCGGCACACGGATCGTCGAGATAGCCTATTTGGACGGCGCTGAGACGGGACACGGCGGCGTCGGTGTCGGTGCCTTGAATCGTGGTATTGTGAGCTGCTGAGGCACTGGGTGCTCCAGGACCGTGGCCGTGACCTCCCCGGTGGATGACGCCCCGGTAACGGCCGCGGGTGACGCCGCCGCCGCCGATACGACCACGGAGGGTGAGGAGGTTTGGTATTGAGGGTGCTGTTCCAGACATGAGGTTTAGACGTTTTGGTTTTGGGTGATGTTGAGGTTGAGGTTGAGGTTGAATGTAGATAATACGAGCTCCCCGTTTGTGGTGTTGAGAAGCTCTGACGTCGTCACAGCCGAAGAGGTTGCTGTACCTGTACACTACGGTGCTGCAGGGGTGGTTGCCCCGCCAAGACCCGTCCTAGCAAACTGCAAGTGCCCTTGAAACTCAGGCGGGGTACAGCCAGACAGCCTGCAGGAGCTGCCTGGCGTTAGCGCCTTTTGCGGGTCGGGGCCGCTCGCCGAATTAATCGGGCAGGTGGGGATGGAATTGGGTGATCAAGCGGGATGTGACATTTCCATCATTTTCAACCGTTCTTTCCACTTGTTACAAACGATTTATCAGCTTCACAAGACTTCAAGCAGGGCAGGCTGGCATGAATGCGCCTGTCAACGAGCCGAGTCCCCGAAAGAGTGGTTTCAGTTCGGTTGATTCACAAGTTACCTCTATCTTGTGTTCACCCTCTTGCCTCTGTTCGAACTGGATCGTGAAGTGGTATATGGACAGCTTCAGAAATCACCCGGACACAACTTCAGTCTGACCATGTTGCCCGTCGTCTCGGAAACCCGAGGCAGTGCATCGAGAACCATGGATTGTCCCGACGATGACTCCCACAGCCTGCCTAGAATTTGTGGGCGATGCTGGCGGTTACTGCATCTCTGATGGAACGCTGATGGCCACGCGAGCCACGCTATCGTGGAGGTCAAGGATGCCCTGTCAGCAACAATCCGGCCCTTGCGGATGACTTATAAGACGGGCGATCATCCCGCTCAATGCACTGGTTTCATTTCTTCCACTTCGTCTCTAGGTGGTTTCGCTTCGTCCATCGTTTCCGATAATCCATCATTTGCCACTTGTTAGTTTTGCAACCGAGGACAAATCTTGTCCATCGATATTTCTTGCTTATCCCGAATCGGCCATCCTCACTCCTTCTTTTCACAATCCTGCGCCCTTCGACTTCCGAATCCTCTCTTGTCTCTTTAAAGGCATCATATCGAGCGCATCCGGATACACAACATGCTACACCACATCGCCGCCGTGGGCGGTAGCCTCGCCAAGAGGTATATCGAGGATGGCCTGGAAGTCGAAGATCCCAGCGGCAGCAAGCCTCCAGCTTCAAAGGACGAGGCTATCCTCGATCTGCTTCCTCTCGCTATATACCTTATCACGGCCCTCCTTTTCATTTATCCCGCCATTGGAGTAAGTCGCCATCTCGTGGACACATCTCTCTGTGCATTATGCTAACCGCCCGTCAACAACACAGGTCTATTACACAGCCCACACGGTCTTCCCAACGCTGGCTATGATTGAAGACCCAAACCCACCGCCTGAATATACGCCCGTTCCACTCGATACCCAAGAAGGCTCTGCGCCCTCGGGCGAATTTGAGGTCGTCGAAGCCAACGGAAAGCCCATCACCTCGTCACTACGCGCTACGCATCGCCTTCTCTGGGTTTGGGGCCGGGAAGGCTACCTCCGCGGGCTGGTCTGCGCGCTTATAACTATATTTTGCACGGTTATTCTCGCCGCTTTCATCACGGTTTACACCTTCCTGCCACACTTCGTCGGTAGCTTCATCGCTACTGTCCTGCTCACGCAACTGTCAACCGCTTGGGTACACATCGTCATCACGCCTCCCTCCGCTCGCCCCTGGTACAGCCGCACTCTGCCATTCCGCTATGTTTTCCAAGCCACTGCCTTGCCTTTGCTAGCACACTGGGCTGCCAGTGTCGCGGCGGTCGAAATTCCTCGGCTGCTGGCTGTTATAATCGGGCTACCACTCAGTCTGGACCAGAATCCAGACCCCGACATGGACCTCCGCCTCTCTACGCTTCTATTGAAGGGCACTCCAGTAGCTGCTCTTACTGTCTTACTATACCTTTTTGCCGTGATCCCGACGCAAGTCATCCTTGTGCGCGTGCAAGCCTCACTACTCCCGCCCACTGAGGATAGCATCGTCCCCTTTGACCGGTCCTTCAAGGGTAGGCTGGACCCAGCGGTACTAGGTGGCGGCAGCGAGACATTCTTGACCATGAGGGACGCCTTGACCACTTTCGGGAGGGAAGGTTGGACTAGACTGGTCAAGATGTACCTCAAGGTCTTCGGAGTTACGGTTGCGTTTCATATCGTCGTTATGGCGACATTCGCTTTGGAGAGCGGGATTGTTATCACTCTTAACTGGTTGCTTTCCGGTCGCCAGTAAATAGGAAAGACGGGGGGAATCATGCTGTAAATTTACATGTCTCAATAAAATCACTCTTATCTACGTATACCAAAAGACTGATTAATCCATGCTGCCTACCCTTATCGGCCCAGCCAGAAACTTGTCCGCTCCAGTAGTTCCAATCATAATCATCGACTCATTACCGCATCAAAACATCCACGTATCGTACAGCCACTAACCTCCTCCTCTCTCCCCATCTCTTCACCCTCTCTTCACCCCCTCATCATCCACTTCTTCACTTCTGACCAGCAGAACCCCCAGCCTTCTGACCACCCCCAGCAGCCCTCCCCTCCTCTGAATCCCCCTTCATCCCATCCGGCTTCCCCTTACTTTCCTTCTGGAGCTTTTGTCCAGCCTAGTTTCCAAGTCCACATTAGCACAATATTCATCACACCAACATCACATCACGTCAACCAACAAACCCAACCGATAACTGCTTTCTGACAGACAGACAGATAGAAAGTTATCCGTCGTCAAAGCAACATAAAAACACAAACCTCAAAAAACATACCTCAGTAGGACCCTGGTTAGAAGGCGAATCACCCTGTGTCTGCGAGCCGACGGAGACGAAGCCCTTTTGTCCGTTTTGCGGGGACTTGGAGGTGCCGAGCTCTGTGGCCATGGTTCGTCGCGGGACCACGGGGAGGAGGCGGGCGCGGTTGGGGAGGCGGGTTAGGAGGCGGGACATTTTGGATTTATGCTGGATGGGTGTGTTGGTTGTTGCTGTGTAGCTGTTGTGTGGTGAGGGTGATGCGTGGAGTTGTTTAGTTTGGTCTTGTTGGGAGCGTAAAGAGCTGGAGCAATTTCTTCTTCAGAATCGGGAGAAAGAAATAAGTGTACCCGGAGTGTAGGAGTCGTAATGAATATATTGCTGTCTTCATTAGTTGACTTACACAAGTGGTGACGATGATGGAAGGGTGGTGATGTTATCGCCACTGTTACTATGCTGCGCCCTGCAGACGGAAGCTCAAATCATTTCACGGGTTGCAGATCAATGCATCACGAACACCGTTGACATCAGCCAAAAAAAATAAGAAAATAATATTCGGCAACTTCTAAAAGAAAGGATCTCAAAAGAGCCAAAAGTATATGGCAGCAGAAAGGGCAAAAAAGGAAACAAAAAACATACAACACCTGAGATTCGCTGGTCATCACCGACCCAACTACTAGTCAGGCGATATGGTAGCTTATGTATGGGAGTCGGAAGGATATGAACCGGGTCTTTTAATCACGTGGTAGGGTCAAAAAACCGAACAACAACCTCCCGTATCCATATCGTTCGGACGGAGGCATTACGGTGAGTGGGGAGCCGGCGCTAAAAAGATGAATATAATTGGGCGGATTAGAGAAAGGTTAACCGTCCTAACACTGCGGCTAGATTTTTTACACGGGTAACACCAAGATTGCACTCGGTTAGAAGACTATTCTTGATTGGTTCCTAGTACTCCTCGGCCCAGTTATGTGTATGCAGATGAGAGCATGGCAAGGGAATCTCTCGCTCTTGTCTTGTTGGATCACGGTTTGGTGATCCACTACGACAAACTGATCACGATGGACCTCCTTCATGTACCTGCCTTAACCTACCTCCTTCATCTACCTTAACCTACCTTCTTCATATACCCTGGCGTGTCATAACCATGGAGATTGGCTCGCAACACACTGCCGGCGCAGCCGCCAATACCTTTACAGGCGAGTTCCAGTCAGACCAGATCACACTACTCCTCAAACAACTTGACAATTTTGAACGCGTCCCCAAAACACTTCTCGAATAATCTGAAACTCAACAAGCTGAATATAAGTCAATTGTGAGAATATTCCTTGACGAGGGCCAATTTCCAGCCTGGCTCGTATATTTCCTCACCAAGAACGCTGCTGACAAGCAATCCCACTTTCTTGGCAAAGCCAAGTTAATTCAATCAGTCAATGCTCTTGAGAAGCAGTCTGTCAAATCTCGACAATTGTTAGCGGCTCAAATAGCAGCGACAATTCCACCTAAGCACCGTGAGAAAAGCGCCGTAAGCATTTTGCCAGAATATAGCCAACTATCATTCTAACTTGGATTAGGTGCAGATAGCGATAGTTGCGTATCGACCATCTCCGAGAGCCCCTCAGCCCCGACGTAATACCGCAAAGTGCACATGGGCACTACAGTTCCCTCGATCGTACTGTCCAAATGCCAGCACACTTAGCCGATACTTCTAGTTGCTCTGCCGAAGATGAAAAAGTGCTAGTCAATCCACCTCTTGAGCAGGTTAAACGCCTTTTCCCGGCAAATCTTTTCGACTCAATTAAGAGATATCATGACTCTAAGAACAAGAATGTTGTAGTAGCTGCTATATCGATATCGTTTCCAGATAGGCCATTGAGAGAGTCAGTAGAATGTCGCATGTCATTAGAAGTTACAGAAGACAAGGTGCAGCATCTTGCTCGAGATTTGTTTGATGCGCGCTTGGAAGTGAAGGATGGGGTTCAATATCTTTGTGCTGGCCATGGAAAAGTCATGCCCAGCCCCAAGTTAACGCTCATAGGCTGTGAGCGTAACGTCCTTTCTTCTACGTTTAGTTCAGAAACGTTCTGTGGGATCGAAATGAGTTATAGATATCAGTACGAAGCTCTGCATTTGTATGACACTACAGATTGCGTGGCAATAGTCATCTCAGCGTCAGCGCAGGAAGGCGCCATCATCTATATATCTCTAGGATTGTGGGAAGGAACAGAGATCAAGGATAAACTATTTAAATGATATCGAACAACGCTATATTGTGACTACCAATCTTTTTTCACCTGCTCATATGGGACGGGCAAAGAGACTTTTATATACCTAATAATACAGGATTCCTCCTATATATAGCTATGTGATGGTGGTCATGGCTGGCGCTAGCCAAATGCTGGTGTTTGCTATATTTACTGGTGTCAGAGCAACCGATAAGATCGGTCTTGGCAGTCCAGTCGATATGAATATCGACTGAAGACTATATTTTACCCTCTTCAGAGCACGCCATCACCTAGTCTACGAATGTCTATAGACGTTTGACTAATGGGGAAGAGCAGAAGGGTAGCCGCCTCCTCAGTTGGGCGCTAAGATTGGAACGGCTGCAAGAGTATTGCTTGGCAGTCGAGTTGTAGGAGGAAGGAGTTGGCGGAGCCGACGACTAAGGCTAAGTCGGCAGAGAGTTGCCCACCCTTGCTTGTCCATTGTATGTATTATGTTGAGCGTCGGTTTGGGTGTGTCACCAGCTCTGTAGACCAGAATAAAACATTGACTGCCAACTTGGATGACAGTCGCAATTGTTTGATAGGATTGGCCCCAGACCGGGCATGTGCCTTTGGCTATACCCGGCCTGCACAAAGCTGGTCAGTCTATGTACACGCTTCCTGCATCCAGACTATCCCTGTAACCTGTAACTTGGATTATGTACACACCTGTAAATTGACATAGAAGAAAGGTACATTGATTAAGGGCAGGAACATCAGCTGCAATATTATTTAGACTGTGCAAAGAAGGCGTAGGAATGACGATGACAGGAGGATGTTTTCGGATACTGTACCTCAACTGGGTTGTTCAATGTTGCCAACCGTGATGCGGTACCGTAAGTAGTAACTGTCCGCGTAGTGAATCCTTTTGACCAACCTGTAGGGTGAACAGTGCAACATATGGATCGCGACGTTGGAATACGGTGAGAGATGGAGGAAAATAATACTTGGGAAGTAGAAGTAGGAGTGAGACAGTTCGGGATGGATGTCAAACGTCAGTTTACGACTCTGACAGATGGTAAGTACCTAAATAGGATTGAGAGGTCAATGTACTTTAGGTGATGTATACTTGTGCGTTGCATCAAGGGGTATCTGTGGGAAAAGGAAAGGAGGCATATATGAAAGGAATCGCGATGTGGTTACGTCAGCTGTGTACTGTCATAGTGGGTAGGTGTACATAGTATAGACACTCCTTGCTGAAGGAACTTTGCTGCATAAACCTTGCCGAAAGCATGCGGACTATCCCGGTGCCGGGTCCGGGGACTCAGGGAGACAAAACCAGGTACATAGCATGAGTAAAGCTGAAGGAACAGCGGTGAGCCTTATTCGTTAAACGCGGGCAAGGAGCGGGGGAGGAGACAAGTTGTAAAGGAGTCTATAATATTCAATGATCGATTTCCAAAATGGCAATGTATAAATTGTTAACGTGTGGCTGGTACTGTGCCTTGTAACTACCTTGTACTACCTTGAGGTATAGAAGGTTGATTAAACTATTCCCTCTACGGAATTAGTTGACTCAGTCCCCACAGAATGTACTAGAATACAAGAGGTTCTACCACTGTATTCTGGAGTCTTATAGTTTAGTCAGCATTTCTTCCAGACTGATTCGTCATCACAGGATTCAACAGAAGCTTCTAGATGCTTAATATTCATGTACTGTTAAACCTGCACATAACGATTTCTCGGGGACATGGGGGTCGTAACGTTAATCCCAGTATATCGTTGTGCCCAGTATAGGTCGTTCAAGGGTGGCTAATACCGTCAAAATTACGGAATTTATTGAGGTAACCGGATTTTATTCC
>RANY01000513.1:0-25380 GCA_009805235.1 Neurospora pannonica FGSC 7221 | reverse complement strand
CCCAGCTCCAACAACAACATCAAATACCAGGGGCGGCGCCCCCTCCTCTCCCTCCTCCCCCTCCGCCGCCGCCGCCGCCGCCCTACCATCTCCTCGACCATCACCACCCACCTACCATCGAAGCCAACAGCGCCAATGTTCACAACGCCAACAATGCCTCCCAGACAACAATACCCAAGACAACAGCAGCGGCGCCCACGGCGACCGTGGGAGCAGGGACACCGACGACGGCCGATATGAACCACAGCAGTAACAACAAGAACGCCGATAAACCCTCGAATATGACGGCCCACTCGTCCCTCCTCCAACCCCGCGTTGCCGTCGCCCTAGGCGTTCCCAAGAAGTGGTACTTCCTCCTCTGGCTCTGTCGCCAGTCCTCCACCTTTCCTGCCATCTGGTGGGGTCTTCCCAGCGCGCTCCGGCTGCTGGCCATGCTTCACCTGATCGTTTTCGGCGGCAGTCCAACGACATGGCAGCATATTTTCGCTCGGGTGGTAGCAGCAGGTGTAGGCAGGAGTGGTGGTGCAACATCGAACACAGGTGGAGGAGGAGCAGGAGGAGGAGGAGGAGACATGATGGGCTGCGCGGGCGGTATTGGTAGTGACGGTGGTGCCATGATGATGGGGAGTCCGGATTTTTTGTCGTCTGGTGCTGGTGCTACGGGTGCTGGTGGTAGTACTACTACATCTGGGGGAAACGCCAACGGGAACTATAACTACAACCCAGTAGCTTCTGCGACAGGCTTCTCCGACCTCTCGTTTGAGGCGAGGCTAAGGTTGACGGAGACGTTGCTGGCTATCGTATGGGTAAGCACTTCACGAACCAGCACAAATTGAACCGATCGCTACACCCGAGAAAACCAGAGATTCATACAACTAAACTAACCATGTCTCTTCTCCAAACTAGTGCGGCGCATCAGCCTACCTCTCCTTCTTCTTCACAGATAGCCTCATGTCACGATGGTAAGCACAAACCACATATCTCTCCCTCCCCTCTCCCCTTCCCTTCCCCTTCCCTCCTCCCCTTTCCCCCTTCCCTTTCCTGAAAGCCTAGCCAGCCCAGATCAGAAACTAACCCCTTTTCCCTCCTCCAGGCTCGTAAACTACACCCCCCAAGCGACCATCGTCCGACTCCTGACCATAACGACACTAAACGCCTACCTGACGTCGCAAATCCTCTACCTGACGGCCGGCTCGCAAGACCCCCGACTGCTCCTGCCGGCATGGGTAGGCATCTCGGCAATGCTGACGCTGTTATATCATATCACGCAGCGCAAGATCAACATCCGCAAGGAGACGAGTATGTCGATCCGGGCGTTTTCGGTGGCTAGCTTCATCAGCATGGTGGCGTTGCTGGCGCAGGTACACTCCAACCGGACCGACTATCCACAAATCCCTTTGTGGACCTTTGTTACCAAGGTTTGGCAGGAGTTGGTAAAAGTTGCTTTAAAGATTATGGATTACGGGACTGTTGCTAGGGACTACTAGAGCGGTCTCGGCAGGTTATGGACAGTATGCTGGTTGGTTGGCATTATCGCTTCGATTTTGGAACACATAGTCAAAGGCACAGTAGCAAGCATTGTACCGGAGTTTGGAGTCAGGAATTCATCAGAAAGGAGAAAGCAAATCACTTCATGGCATGGCATTGATGGCATCACAATACAAGGAAGTATGAGAAAGCCATACATAGTAAAGAGGTATCATGAAGTATTATTGAACTGTCAAAAGACCGCAAGCGCTGCGGCATGTCATCATGACACGCAGGCAAAGTGTAGCCTTGCATTTCATTCAGTTGGACGCTTCCTGCGTATGACGACCCAAATAAAAGATCCGCCTCGCTAAGTATAAGTCCTCCAACTGCCATCAGTCTACCAACCAAAGCAAGATAAAGCCGGTTAACCATCCTGGGGTATCATGTCCATGCGCCATAAGAGGGCCCGTAGGCGAAATGCGTCGCTTGACGGGGTTACGTCAGCGACCCCTGCCACATGGGCGGCTCCCTGACCCGCGTATCTGTCGGCGGTGTCGGCGCGACGAGCATGTGAGGCTTTAGAAACCGTGGACCTTGATGGTCTTCGCATCGAGACCGAGGCCCTCGTCCTTGTTGGTAAGGAAATCCTTGATCTTGGCACGCTGATCGCCCTGGAGCTGAATCACGTCGCCCATCTTGGAGTCCTCATCGCCAATGATGGTGCCATTGCAGGCTACAAGCAGAGTTAGTGATAGCCCGACATAAAGATGAAGATGAGGGGGGCATCAAGCACATACCAAATTCCTTCTTGACGACCTTTAGGATCTTCTTGGCATCAAACTTCTTGGGAATACCCTGGACGGTAGTCAAGGTCTTGCGTCCATTGCGCTCTGGAAGATAGTGTCAGCATATGGTGTAGGGCGACGACACATGTCATCTTGGATGACGGTGGGGTGACACGTACGCTGAATGCGGATATGGATGTACTCCTGTGTTTGTTTGGTCTGTCCGGAGTCCTCCTCGTCGGCTTCGGCGAAGGGGTCTGAAGTATGTCGCGTTAGTATAGTTGCGCCTTGGGATGCGAACAAAGGGGGATAGATTCGAGTCGCGGTGTGGAGGGATGGGGGTCCACATCGACCATCGCAGACATGACGTGGAGCATCACATCACTGTGCTGTGGTCGCGCCGTCTGGTGGCCGATGCAGAGAGGGGAGGAAGGCCGTGGGCGATATGGGTACGATTAGGTACAATTAGATGCCACGTACCGTAGGTCTTGAGATTTTCGATTGACATAAACTCGAAGTTCGCGGGGTACCTGGGGAAAGGGTTCTGTTGATGGGCGGGGATGCAGCGACCGACGACTGTGGTAGTGTCTCGCTGAGAGGTGTTGGTAGGTTGAGAGGTTGTTGGGAGCTTGTCTCGAAGTTGCTTGGTCAAAAAAGTGCCGGCGGAGGCTACTTTTAAATGATAGATGGATGCGGGCGGTGAATGGATGCTGGAGTTGTTGATGGAGAAACGGGGAATTGAAAGAGAGAGATGGAAAGGGAAGAGGTTGAGGGGAAGAGATAGTGGAAATAGTGGGGCGTCGGGGCCCTCCCCAGTCATAGCTCAGGCAACCAGGCATCAATTATTGTCCGCTGGGTAAGGCGGGCCACGAGAGGCCAAGGTAGACAGGAAGTGACACACCATCAGTCATGTGAGGCCCTGATCCCTGATTTTGCTAAGCAATACAAGGAGGGAACATCCGTCCGCGCATCTGGCCCCTTGCATGGCATGAGTTGGTTGTTCCATTCTACGGACTTTACGTTTGCACACTGCTTTCGAATGGTACTGGACTTGGCAGGTTTGCCAGCACATTCTAGACGGCAAGGCCTGCCGTTCACTCACACTCGTTGGCCGCTGCTGAACTCGGTTTGAGATGCGAAGCCCGTTCGAAAGTGCAATTCTCCCGTCGTCGCTGAAGGTGATTTTCATCAGATGAATCAAGCGTCCAGCATTGCCTCGCATCAGGTACGATTGATAGTGGTAGGCTGGGTGTACATGCCAAGTCACCCCACCTCGGCCACGAGCATCGCGTCACACGAGACTTCCTGATAACTCGATCCGGTGCAGGTTCGGTGACGGGTTGGCCATGTTGTGCAACGAGAAGCGCACATTGTAGCGACTTCCGGGCAACTGGCGCTTTGCATTCAACCATCGTTCCCCACCCCAGCGGCAGCCCATCACGACTGCCCTGAAACTCTAGGGATCAACGGCCAACACGCTGTTTCCGGCTCTTACCAACTACCAACCAGCCAACCTGCCCGCGGCTGCCATTGTGAGCAGCTTCACCAAATCATACCCAACAATGTGAGGCTGACAGGGCTGGCTGTGTCGACGGAATACGTCGGTTGTAGCGTAGATTCCCCCTGTTGGGCGTGGATTCCAGGTGGCGGACGGGGAAACTGCGGGGGACCCCAGTCGTCTGTATCGCCTCGAGACCGCTCAGATTTTGCCTCCATTTTCCAACCTACCATCGGCTTCTCCGCGCCTTCTCCAGGCCATTCTGGACCCAGTCACTCCAGTCACACCCGACCGTCACTGGCAACCCCAACCCAACATCCGGCCAACTCTTTACCACGGCAGTGCTCCATCAACGACAAACAGTATCGAAAAGTACATATGCCTAAATTTGCCCCGGAAGAGCTGGCAGCCGATGCCGTCCCGGTCGTTCGGCAGGAGACCGCTGGTGATGCGAAACCAGACTGGCGACCTCTCTTTCGTCATGAGTGCACCTTCGACCCAGTCATCTTTCAAGATGTCATGCTCAACTTGATCAAGAACCCAAACATCAACTCATCTTGGCTCTTCCGCGCTGATATCCTCCATGACACAAAGAAGAACATCAAGGACGGCTTGGTGACCCCTGCGTCTGAGCTGGGAGACGTGCCCGCCATCCCATCCTTCGACGGCTTTGGACTTTCCCGATATATGATTCGCCGGCTTATTCCTCGGAGCACCATGAGGGACAAGCCCATGGATCAGACGTGTCTTATTTATCGGAGCGAGGGTAGTGACTCCGAGGGCGGTCTGCAGAGGAACCTGGTTGTTTATCTCCCCCACGTCTCTTCAGAGGCCGAGATGCCCTTCTATCACCCTATAGTCCGGGGGATAGCCTTTCATCATGAGTGGTCTCCCACAGAGACACGTGCATCTGTGTCTGTCTCCTACCTCTACTTCGAAGGGGGCGAGCGTCCCGAGAAACTCACGAGAACCGCCCTTCACTTGCTTCAAGCCGTATATAAACATGGACAGGGCAGAGCTGACGGTTATCAGAAACGGGTGCACCATGATCTCTTAGTCCCGCAGGCCCGTGTGCAAAACACGTATACGGCTCTGAAGCAGAAATACGCCCGCGCTCTGATCGGGTCATGGGCCGAAAGTACCGATCCTACGAAGCATGTTTTTGAAGACCTCTGCATCGCTGCCTTTCTCATCGAGCTGTGGACCGACATGTACAAACAGAACCCTTTCCCCGGGTTCGTTGATATCGGCTGTGGTAACGGCCTGTTGGTCTATATCTTGAATCTGGAAGGGTTCAAGGGCTGGGGCTTCGATGCCAGGTCACGCAAATCGTGGGCAGCATACAGCACCCGTCTAGAAACCCCCGGCGGTGTTCAGGAGTCCTTACAGCAGCTAGTCTTGCTACCTCCGCCCGTCAGCAGGGACGGAATTGCGGAGATCTCAAGTGAAGATTTCCGGGAAGAGCTAGTTCATGACGGCCGGTTTCCTAAGGGCACCTTTATCATATCCAACCATGCTGATGAGTTGACGCCCTGGACGCCCATTCTGGCCGCCATATCAGATTGTCCTTTCATCATGATCCCGTGCTGCAGTCACGATCTGACAGGGGCGAGATTTCGTGCGCCAGCACCCAAAGACAAGAAGAAGGCCGACTCATCGTATTCTTCACTCGTCTCATGGGTTACCCAGATCACCACGGATTGCGGCTGGGTACCCGAACAGGAGATGTTAAGGATTCCTAGCACGCGCAATACGGCGATAGTTGGGCGCAAGCGGCAGGGCAATGTGTCGGCTATTGACATCGGAGCCATTGTGGATCGGTACGGAGGCACCACTGGCTACCTGGAGACAGTAGTGAAGCTGGTGAAGTCTACTAATCTGGATGAGAAGCACTGATAGGGAAGGGTTGAGGCTTTGATTGCTAGTTTTCAGTCAAGTTCGGGGACAGGCAAGTGGTCTACCAGCTTCATTCTCAAGCCCAACTTTTCCAGCTCTTCAACAGCCAACCGGTCTCTTAGTTCCTCGGTCTCCTTCTGGGTGGACAGCACAAAGTCGTGCTTCAAGAGCCAGCTCCCCTCCTTCACGCCGTATTCTCCTGCGGTAGCCTTGTCCACCTTTCCGAGTTCGACCACCAAGCTCTTCTTGACACCAAACACGGCGTCTGATGATTCATAAGGATCACCCTTCAGATATAGAGCGCTAAAGCCAGAGATACGCATTAGCAAGAGGGAGACGGTGTTGAAAGGGTGCAAAACGGAGAAAATATACTCACGTAACAAGCGGATCCCACCCATCCTTTTCAAACTTGAAATGCACATGCGCCGGCCTCCACGGGTGACGATTCAGCCTCTCCAGCAACTTGCCCACCGGCCCGTCGTGAGGGATCGGGTAGCTGACGGGCTTGATGCCCTTGAACCAGAACCTGCCCTCGTCATCGCTCTTCATGACACACCGCTCGCTAGGCGCGTCCCGGTCGGCATGCTGCACATCGTAATGGCCCGAGCTGTCCGTCTCCCATATGTCGATGGTCACGCCGGGGAGCGGGTTTCCCTTGAGGTCCTTGACCGTGCAGACGGCTAGCATCGGCTCGCCCTCGGGGTCCGAAGTCATGCTGCTGCCGTTGGGAAGGACGGGAGCGTCGTGCGTGTGGAAGGGGCCGAGAACGGAGCCCTCGGTGCCACCGGGGGGCGTGGGGTGGTTGATGTTGTCGACGAGGAGGGAGAGGCCGAGGACGTCGGAGAGGAGGATGAATTCCTGGTGTTTTTTGTTGAATCAATATCCATCATTGTATGCTTTCCGACATGCCTCTCGGTCCTCTCCATGGCCAAAGCTGTTTCTCTCTTTGCCTCCTGGGTTTACGGGACCTGTGCTCCTCTCCCCTCCAGGATACACTCTTCCTGCTGCCAGAAGTGAAAACAACCCATAGAAAACGCCCAACTTCATAACCTCGTAAAATAATAAACCGGCAGTAAATATCAAAACTATCAACTTACATTCCTCACATCACTACATATCTTGCCGCAGCTGATCAGGAACTGCAGAGCGGCCATCCACTCGTCCGAGCTCAACCGGGTCTCGCGCGCAAAGTCGTGCAGATGCGTCACCAGCCGCGCCATGAGGTACTTGAGCCGCGCATCGGACGCTTGCGAGTTGATCCGGATCGTGTTGGGCGTGATGTTGTCGATGGTTAGGTCGAGGAGTGGAGGGAGGTTGGCGGTTGGGTTGGTGTTGCCCGTATCGGTGGTGGTGTTTTCTGCCATTTTGTCTTTTGTATCTTTTTGTTTTCCTTCGTGTTTCTTGCCTCGGTGGTTAGTTATTTGGTAAAAAGATGGATGTTGAGGTCGACGGGTGAGAAGATGTCTGAATGGTGATGTAGGTCTGTCCAGGATACAAGAGGAGGAGAGGAAGACGCAAGAAGAGTAGAGCAAGAAGAATCAAAGGTGAGAAAGTGCCAATGAATAATCTACAACACAGGACTCGGATTTTGAGAGGATCAATTCTTCATCGAAGTCTCACTACTTTAGCCTTTGCTTACTCGGGTATATATGAACCGGCGGCGGGAAATCTGGTGGTTTGAACAGACGTGACGCAATCACGGGGTACTTCCGCTGCCGCTAACATCTTGACTATCCACGTCTATCCACGTATGTACCTCCAGTTTCAGCCAGTTACCACTACGCTATAGCTAACAAGATCGACAAAACTCACCGCTGTCAGGTACCGACAAAACGGAGATGCATTAGACTGATCTGACTATGTTCCAACAAATCACTTATAAAGCAGTTACCAAGCCGCGGAGCTGGCCCGTTCGATAGCTCTTGGCTAGGGGTCGCTGATCGATATGTACATGGTTGACATGGTTGAAAATCATCCGCACTTACACCGTAGATTGACCTCGAGATGTCAGCCAGATGGTTAGAGATGTTTCTAATATACTCACCCTGTCGCACTGGGACAGGTGTTTCCTTGGTTTTTGGATCCCATAGGGGTAATGTTGTGTTTCCCAAACACTTTCACTGATGGAAGCTCTATAACTAGACCCTACCCCATGGGGCTTATCCGCTGAACCCCTCCATCTGATAGCCGAGCCAGGGTGAGAATGTGGGGATGGCAGGGAGGGGAATGCCTATCAACGTGGACCGGACTTTGGGGCGGGCGGGCAGCGGCTCGGGAGTTGGAAGCGTGGGGTACCGCATGCATGCACAACAGCACAAGATCTTGATCGCTTTCTTAAGGGACCACTTTCTTCCTCTACAATACTTGACAGTCTGTACTCGATTTGACGGTGTTTCAGCACGCCTCTATTTCGATGTTCCATGTACGGTATACTACGTACACGATGAATACCCATCCGAACCGCTACCGCTGTTCAAAACCAAGCCAGGTATCGCGCTCAAAGCAGACATGAACCTTCTTCATTACAACTTCACCCCATCCCTTCTTCTCTATCTGAATCAGAAGAACACCAAAAGATATGGCTATTACACTAAAAAGTAGATAAGATATCTTAACCCGTCAAGTCTATGATCTTCAAAAAGTTCTCTGTCTTCGTTTGACACCTTTCATCTATGTCCTGCCCTCTCTATTGTCGTTAAAAGTTACTGAACGAGTGTAAGAAATAGCCTGCCTCCACAACGCCGCCGCCGCCATTCCCATGCAAATGCAAAAGTGCTAGATGATGACAGGCCGAAGGACAAGCGAGTGAAAGAAGGGGACGAGAACCCCATTCCACCCGCCCGCCTCTTATGCAAGCTATGCAAAAAGAGATGGAAAAGAAAATAAGCCTCCTAATGTGCTCAGCATCAGATAGTGATTGTATGGTACGTCACATACCACATAAAAGGATAGCCAGTCATGACCCTTCAAAATGCGTCAGTCCTTACATCCATCCATACCGTCTCTAAAACAAATCAACAAGGATGAACACTATGCCGCTTGCTAGCTTTGCTCTTATCGGTCCAGATCTCCGCCGACGGCTGCGGTGTCGAGTATCTCCTTTGCTCCGCGTACTTTGCCAGTGTATCCTTGCTCGGCGTCGACAATCCCGTTGCCGGGAACGTACTGGAAGCCCTGTTGGAGTAGGAAACGCTTGGAACGCTGCTGACCGGTCTCAAGCTGCTGCTGCGATTAAGACCGGCGCTGTAGCTGCTCAGCCGGTTGGACACGCAGCTCTCCGGGCGGTCGGTGAACTTGGCGTCCAGGTGCCCGTTGAGCGACGATCGCGAGTTGCGGTAGGCGCGAGAGTTGCGCGGTACGCTGCCCGTGCTGTACCGAGTCGAGCAGGCGCTAACTGATCGGCTACCTGGGTGGGAGGGCGCGTTGAGCGCGGGCCCTGGAGGCGTATCGAGCGTGCTGGTGCTGTCGTTTTCGGGGATTTCTTCCAGGACATGGACGGGGAGGGTATCCTCTGATTCACCGATGCTTGCATCCTCCTCCGACGACGTTGAGTTCCTGATGTCCTTGACGGACTCCAGTCCTCCCATTCCTCCCTCTTCCTCGTCCACGATCTTGGACATGCGCCATACTTGGGCGACTTCAAACGAGGGTTCTACCGGCGCTGCTGGCTCCTGGTTCTTATCTTTCTCTTGCTTTGGCTGCGGCATGTCTGGTGCTCTCCTTTCCATGTTCTCGAAGTACCGGACTCTGGCCCATTCCAGCTCATCGAAGAATCTCTCCTTGTTCCGGGAAAGCGACATCCATGTCGAGATGATACCAAGGCCAACGAGAATCAACAAAGCGACGACCGTGAAACCTTGGGCAACGATGATGATGATGCCGAAAGCAGTGACGATGATCCTGTTCAGTCCGAACTCCGGGAGGAACGCGATGGAAAGGCCCGTCGTGAAGATCTTGCAGATGCTTAATATCCAAATACCCATGGCGGTGTTGCGAGCGCCTTCAAAGGGGTTGATGACGACCATGATGGCGAACGAAACGATATCAAGGACCAGCAGGCCGTAGATCTGCGCATAAACGTTTTGCGCCCCGGCTCCGATGAAGGCTGCGCGAGCGAACAGGTAAGGCACGTAGAACGCAGTAAACCACCATCTTGTGCGCCTGTATCTTGCGGTCATCCAGCCCCAGGTCTTGACGTAAGCTTGGTCTTCGTGGACTGTCGGGCGGTCGGGGTCATCGTCGACGTGGCGAATGCGGAAGAGCGAGATGGAAAACACCGGCTGTACCTCCAGCTCGTTCTCCTTCAGGGTTCTCATCCAGGTCGGAGTCAGCCCGGGGAGGCAGCCAAGCATCTTCGCTCGGTGGAAGATAAGCTCTTCGGTTCCGCACTCAAATCTCCCGGTCTTGGTGCGGGCATGGATTCCCAGAGCGACCAGAACGGTAACGCCGATGAGGAAGACCGCGAAAGATACTCCAGCAATGACATTCGCATCCCCTGAGCCGCCGTATGTAAACTGGTACATCGTGAGAGTCATGACGGCGAAGAACGAGACGAGGAACGTTCGTTGGAGAGCTAGAACCGTAAATCCGATCCAGTGGCTGCGGAAGTAAGGCAGGCTGTCCGCGTTCATCATCTTCGTGAGCGCAAGAAGCTCCAGGAACCCCTTTAAGGCCACGACAGCAAAGCCCGCTAAGACGATCGCGATCATGATCCAGGTGAGTCCGACAAGAACGGCGTCAGCGGCGGGGATTTTGACCATGGACAGAGTTCCCGAGAATCCAAACCAGGAGCCTGGGATGGGCAAGCCAAGGCTGACAGGGTCTCCGGCCCAGTTATAGTCGTAGGGATTGCTGGCGTTGTAAGCGTGCCTCTTTGTGAGCGTCTCCGCTGCCTTCTCAGCGGCCTTTCCGTAGATCTGGGATATCAAGCCCCCGTTGGTGTTGAGAACCGCGGAGCCAGCGCCTCCAACCTGACTAGAGTTGCCATTAAACCCCACAAACGAATCGACCGAGTTCACGAGTTTCGTGGTGTAGATCATGCCAGCGGACCAAGCAAAGTTGCTCCACCATGCCGTCAGGACCGAGGGCCAGTCTAGGGAGAGGGCGCCCGAAAAGAATATGACCTGGAACGTTTCCAAAACGATGAAAACGGAGAAGGAGTGGGCGTAGTGCATCCTCATGTGAGTAACGCTCACACCATACGCGGCTGTCGCAAAAGAGGCGATTATGGCTAGAATCGTGCATGCGCCTAGAGCCGAAGAGACTGCTTCGGGGTGGGAGAAGCTGTTCCCGTTCCTCATGACCGCTTGGAAGCATCCTATTTCCGTCATACTTGAATTCGAAAATATCCGGAGCTTCAGGGTACCTTCGAAGTCTGGAATTGCGTAGGCGATATCCGGGATTCCACTTACGTCTCGGGGCGCGACGGGAATCATGACATAGGCGCTTACCGGGTTGCTGGCAACGAGGGGACAGAGACTGGCGAGATATGAATGAGTGGAGGATCTTACAAAAGATTCGGCGGGCTATGATCTTACCTGCTGATCATAGCTCTGCATGGGTTGAAAGTCATGGAGAGTCTGTTTTCGCCATCTATAGCACGATGTCAGCTATGAGAATATGGGTAAAGGAACTCCATTTGAGCCTTACATGCATCAACGGAGATATACACTATGACATCAGTTAGCATGACTAGAACCGATTTATTTTTGTGAGGGAACCTTGCTCACTCATTGTTGACTCGTTTCTGATGTTGCTTGTCGCGTCGAGATGGAGGACAATGGTCATATTGTCGGCAAAATATGCGCCATCGAATTTGGTGACGTTGAACAGACTCTCGCCTCCCAAGCAGTCTCCAAAATCACCGGTATAAAGTGCCGGCCTGCGGTCGACGGCCAGCTGTCGTGTTTCTCCATCTGTACCAGTGCCATAGACATATGCTTTCTCTTTGCTTTGCTCAGCTGCAGAGGGGAGGACAAGAATCCCGAGCAAGAGGAAAAAGAGGGCGAATATTCGATGACTTAGTGCCATCGTGAAAGGATTGACTTTAGTTGGTGTTGGCCCCGAGCCAGTAATCCTATGTCCTGGGCGACCCAGCCCCCTTCAGAGTAAAATAGTGAATCGATATGCTTGTTGTGAATATCCAGCACCAGATAGTTTCGAGTATCCTTAGTAAGCTATGCTGTAAGATCTGATCCAAGGTCTATCGGAGGATAACCCTAACGGCGTCGGAATTGTCGATGGGGTGGATAGAAGAACGAGTGGAGATTTTGTTTGCCACGGGAGAGTCCGGACGCACGTCGTCAATATGGTCCGAGAATCGACGTAACGCAGGACCACCGTCGTAGATTGCGTAAAGTGATAACCGAGAGTGTGAGGCTGATGATGCTGGTTGAAGTGGTGAGGTGGACTTGGTGATTTGTATCAGAGAGCGTCGAACTTGGTATATCGTGTCGGAGTATGCGGCATCCGGGGAAAGAATGTGTGAACGTGTATAGGCGAAACACGAACGGCGAGGTTGCGTAAAGCGAGATGTAGCAGACTCAGTGAACGAGATCCGGTATGGATGTTGGATATGGACAGCTGTATGGCGAGGGAGAGAGTGACGAATAGCTTCTAGAGACGCAGTTTGCTATCTGCCTTGATCCGATGATAGAGCGAATGAGTGACGATAGTCCGGGTTTAGTCCGTTTGTAGATGCGTGACTGCGAATCGCAAATGGTGATGTGTTGTAGCGAGAGAAGGCAAGGCCCCGTTGTCCGGTGCGGGAGACTGAAGGAGGACTTGGAGCGGAAGCAACGGTTTCGAAGTGAGATTCCTTTCTGGAGGACCACCCTTGAGTCCCAAGCAGTCCAACTACCTATCCACGCTGCCCACGACGCAAATTCAATATCCACCGCTTCCCGAAATTTCTGATGAGCGAACGGATGAGCTCTGGTACTGTGCTTGTTTAGCTCCCCAATCACTCGATTGGGCAAAAGGAGTGAAGAAAGGGTCTTGCTGAGGAGTGACCTGCAAGTATGCGGGGATGATTTTTGCAACGGGTTAACCAGACACTGCGAGAACACGGAACACTGCGAGAACACGGAACACTGCGGTGGCCGTAGGGAAGAAACAAGTCGACATACACACTGCCAAAAAGCACCCAGAGGACCGAGACAGACGGGGAGGGAGGAGAAGGGGATCCTTGGGTAGTTTAATGACCGGATCGTCTCCATCGTTGCTAGGCGTTGGAGCGTTTTAATTTGATGTGTCCACGAACCCGCCAGGGCTTCCAGAGGCGAAAATAGGCCAAGAGCCATTTGTAAGGTGGAACTCGCTCAAGCGAAGAGGAAGCGATTCTTCCGTCATGGATGGTGATATAAAAGGAGAGGGGAGGACGCACACCGTCGGACAGTCCAGTTCAGTACTGCTGTGCTCAAGCAGCTCCGGCGATGACGGAGATGGACAAGAAGCTGAAGCCGCCATATCGTGAGCTTCTGGTAGTCTCAACATCGAAGGGGAAATCCGTGGACAACGGTCCAAATGCACAATTTATGTCCCCTGCCCGGTTGCCCGGTTTGTTTGATTTGGTGTTTAGCGAGCGCTAATAGGAGTCAACAGACCGGTAGTCGAGTGCCGGCGGATGAAGAAGCGGAAGAAGCCATCCAGCAACGGCTGGCCGGCAGTCGACAGAGTCCGACAGGATGGGTTGCTGTCCGAAATCGACTGGCGGCCAGGATGGACGGGCTACCGAAGTGCCCGAACATGTCCCCTTCCCCTGCCGAGCCTCGTGCACATCTTGACCATCCGGAAAGCTCGGTCCACTTTGTAGCCGCGCTAAAGATTCGGCGATATTGGAATGATGCAAGACGTCGATGCTCCTGTCCATCATTCTTCTCGGTGTCAACCTTTCGATTGCGCCCAACGATTGAGAACTAAACAGTTTGTCAGTCGGTGAAGCTTGAACGTGCCACGTGAACATAGAGGTAGCTATGTATAAGTACGCGTTTCTATGGGGTGCTCATGATGAAATTGGATGTCCACTCGTTGGCTCCGCTCACTGCTAGCGAATTCCGGCATATGGATTTTGGCCGGTCAGGAACAGCGGTCCAACCGCCGCCCAGATCGCCAAACGGCGCGGCGCATTTCGCGGCAGGCAATGCCAAGCAGCAGCATTCTAGACCCTTGCACTGTACCTTTAGCGTAGCCGGGAACAACCACCGCTGAAGCCATAAACATCAACAGAGACACATTTCGACAGATTGACAGAAACATTCATTCCAAGCAGCAGGCCCGGAAAGAGTACGTCATGTTCCAGAACAGGAGTCTTCAGAGCGAATGGTGGAGAGCGAATGTGTCGTATTGATTCAACGAGTGAAGTAACAACATCTGTTATAATCGCGTCCATGATGCAAAGTCGTCGTCGTGTGACGACAAAGAGAATCGAAAGCTCAACCAAAACACAACCCCCCATATTATCCATCGCCAAAACTTCCCATTAATCCTTCAACCTCCACAGCTTGAACCTCCTTTACCTCACTGTCTCAGCCCCCTTTTTGTCGTTAGCCATTCCCCCGCTCGCCCCGATAAGGGATGACTGGGTGGTCATGGCAAGCATGCCGTCCGTGCATCTCCAAGGCCTTTGCGCCCTGATAATAGGGTGCAAAGCATACAGACAACGCTCAAAAGAACTTGCCAGGAATCTTTCCAGCCCCAGACTCCTGTCCAGTGCTCAAGATAGTCTCCAAGTCTCCGCCACCAACATACTGGACCGCCTCGCCGTCACCCTCCACCACAACCGGACGGTCAAGGGCGTCGAACCTCACACCCTTTCTCTTGGCCTGAACCCACTGCATCGCCAGTCTAAGCGCAAGGGCTCCGAAGCCCCACAAAAGACCGCCGACAGGGGCAGCCACGAAGGCGCCGAACGCAGCCCAGCCCTCCTGGTAGATGCCCTCCTCGAGCAGCATCAGCTGAGCGCCCTTGTATGCGTCGTTGTAGTAGATCGCGCCGAAGATGAAGACGGTGAAGATACCGCCTAACCCGCCGACGACCACCTCAAAGCCGCGCCACCAGTAGCACCGATCCGACAAGCCAATGACGAGCACCGGAATGGTGGCGGCAGAAACGAGATCGGAAATGAGGTAGATCTGCAGGATCGAGGGCGCCTTGATGGCGAGGACCACGGTGGGGATGATGACCAGAACCACGGCGCCGCGGATCAACCACACGTTGAGTTTGTTGCGGAACAGATCGTTGCTGGCGGACGAGACCATGGCGGACTGAAGCGAATCGAAGGCGGCGGTGCTGAGGGTGACAGACATGACGAGGACGAAGCCGACGACCCAGGCAGGAAGATTCTCAAGCAGGCCGAAGAAGGCGACGGAACCGGGGAGGGGGTTTTCCGGGTCCGAGCCGGGCCAGACGCCGGACCAGGCGGCGATGAGACCGGTGCAGCCTATCATGGTGATAATAATGAGGATGATAAGGGCGGCGAGGGTGATGCCGATCCAGAGATCACGGTCGGTCTTGGAGGCAAAGGTACGGAGCCAGAAGCTGGACTGCTTGAGTGTTAGTCAAGTGACAACGGGCCGGTCCTTGTTCGGTTAGGAAACACATTACCAAAAAGAAGTCGTTCGTCAAGATGGCAACTGGGAGGATGTAGAGAAGCTGCCAACCCAAGAGGTTATCCTTTAGAAGACCCGATGGCTCGATCAGGCTGGTATCGATCTTGGTCTCGACGCCGATGGCAATGGCTGCGACGACGATGAGTCCGATCACCATCGCTCCCTGGACGTTGTCTGTAATGAAAGAGATTCGGAATCCGCCCAATGCTGCAGGTTGCATCCACGTCAGCACTTATTCCATCATTGGACGGATTCGACGGGTTCAAAGACGAGACACATACAGGTATAGATGGTTGTGATTACACACTCGACGATGATGACCGGCAACCCGTTAAGGCCAGTCAAGACTTCGACAACCTGACCAATAGCGGACAGTTCGGCAACCATGTACAGGAAGAGCGTAACCAGCGTCACGAAGCTCAGGTACAAGGCCGTGACGGTTCCATAGCGCTGTCTGGTCCACTCCGTGAGGACGAAACCCTCAGGGCATTTGCGTCTGATGATAGGGCCCAGTGAGGCGAAGACGAACAGCGGGAGTGCGGAAGCCAAAGCATAGACAACCACGCCCTGAAGGCCGGCCAACGTGGCAATTTCTGGGTAAGTGAAAAGGATACCAGATCCGAGAGCTACGCAGGTTAGTTTTTCCAACCCACAAGAGTAAAGGGGAGAGGGGAGGGGGGGGGGGGAGGGGATAGATCGGAGCGGCAGCACGTTTCCCACGCAAGCATTAACTTGATCGAGTAATCACGGTACAATCTCAGCTTCGTCGTCCAGCAAGTCGCCAGATCTCCTCCCTGTTTATCATCTCTATCCTCGGAAATACCATCGCCCCCGACGAGACTCTGGTATAAGACGAGGATAAAAGAGCGGGAGGTTGGATCCAGACGAGCAAGCTTTCGACTCGGCGCCCGTAGTGAGCCGCAACCTTTCATCTAACCTTGAGTAATATCCATAGTATCCTTCCTGACACCACCTGGAGAGAAGGTGCCAAAACGAAGACACGCGGGATACGACCTCGGAAGATGAAAGATAGGTTGGAGACTGGGTGCGAACGAACCTATGCTGTCAGTCTGCTCAACTTATACCTCCGTCATCACCGATGTTATTTGCTCGGTTCGAGCCGTTGTGGTTACAAGCTCGAGTTTCGAAGCGGCGGGTCTCGTTCATTTCTCCTTGCTGTCGAAATGCTTTGTTCGGTGTGTTGCTACCGCTCTGATCTTCATGTTGCAGTAGAGGCCTCAGGTGTCGTTGTTGAGTGCCCCGTTGTCGCGTTCTGTGCTCTCACTCACCGGAAGCGATGAAGTTCAGAGCGAGCGGAATAGCTAAGAGAGAGGGAGATGTTAGTTTCAGCTCAACGCGTCTTTGGTGGCAAAGGGAGGCTAAGAGAGTAGGTGATGGCCCGGCAGAATAGAGAGAATGATGATCTCTGTTGTCTGGGCCTGGCAGGAATGTCTTCTAACCCGTCTGAGTCCTGTTGCCGGCGAGATACTCCCCCTTGGTTTGGTTTCTCAGTGTCCAGGCAACACCGGTTCCCATGATCCTGCGGCGATGAGTCAGTACAAATGCTCCCCCGTATCGCGCTGGATTGGAACGGGGTTTGGTGATTGTCATCTCACAGGAAAACTCCTAAGGTAGTATAGATGATGGCGTTCGACGCCTCGGAGGATGGTTGGCCCATTGTTCTGGTCGGATTCTGCTCGGAATACAGACAGATTTGGTGGTTGCTGAGGACGATGTTGCGTAGGAAAAAGTTGTTGAACTGTCGAGGTTCTCTTTTCTTTTAAGCGAGATAGTGGGGCTTTCGGTTTTGGCTTCTCCGCCGAAACGATCGGCGCTTGCTCCAGGATGGACTCGATAAGAACTCAAGCAGGAACAGTCGAAAAGTAAGCGACAAAGCAGCGAATAAAAGTCCAAACAACTGACAGATGACTGTTCTGGTGATTATTGAGGTTGGACAGGTTCATTGTCTTCCCTGGTTTCCGCCAAAAGCAAAGTGAAATTCTCCTGTGTAGGAGAAGCATTTACGTACGACTAAAGACAGCCCTGTAGAAATTCGGACCCATCAGTCCTAACCGTGGGGGTCTATCCCAGCATACCCAACACCCTTTTGCTCTTGTACCTCCCTCGCCGTCATCGGGGCAGGCCTGGAACAAGAGGGGTTGCCGATGTGATTGTGTAGGTGGCTTGGCCTGTGTGGGGGCTAGAAGATAAGCTACTAACTGTGAGCTATATCGATTAGGTGAGGGTTTGTTAGTATCAAAACACTTCGCTTGTCAACCTCACCACAGCTGTACTCGAGAAGCAGGGCATTCCTGGAGGACAGAGAGTGTGATACAACTCTCCTTCTGCATCACCTGAGTGGTAAACTTTCTTCACCAACATCTCGGCTCGGAGCGGCCCATCCGGCTGGAATAGTACTACCTCGCGTAGGTACTCGGGATCAGTCACTCCAGCATCCTCCCTAATCACGTCATGGTACATACTGCCTTTGAACGACCTGGACGCCGACCACCAATGGCGGTGTGTGACAACGTTCTGGGTCATGATCATTTGACTTTCACTCAACAACGACAAAAGGCTCGAGGTGCGGAGAGTGCAGTGTCTGAACGGGACAGTTGCTGCGCGACAAATGACTTGTTCTTCTATCTATTTGGTCTGGGGACACTATCTCAGAAAATGTGGAAATGGTAGCAGTCGAGTAGCTATGCGACAACCAGATACGAGGTTTACCCAGGACACGGCAACCAACTCTTCCTCTGCTTCCAAATACACGAGATTGTCGACATTCCCAACCATATTCGACCAGTGTGACCTGAAACTATTGCCTGAACACTCCTTAAGATAGCCCTGGTTGCTGTTCTCTAAAAGTCCACGCCTGGTTTAGTATCGGCCGCCTGAGTAGACTTGAGAACACTCAAGCTACCAAAAGAAGGCATTCTGGCCAATATTCAAGCTCCAACATTAATCAAACAATCCAGGTGGACGCAAACACCAGACTGCGCCAACATCAACCACTCAAACATACCAACGATCATCGAAAACAGCCAGGTTAGACCAACCATTCTGCCAACCAACACCAACCGAAAAAGAACCAGGGTATAACCACCAAGCGCCGAAACCAGCATATGCTCAAGTCGCTGCAAATGACTCTATCGCCCAACTCCAAGGAAGAACGCCGCAATAGGTAAAACGCCGAACCCAATGCCTGACAAAAACCGATAGTATTGACAAGTCCGCGGAAACAGGTTGAATGGTGGTTGAAACATAATCGAAAAGGAAGATACGACCATGGCGAACAAAGGAGATGACCGAAAATGAGAAATATGCCGATACGTTATCAGAACGTGGTCCATCTCGGTATACCAAAGAAGCCCATGCCTTTCAAGACAGCATAGAAAACGCCAAAGAAATGGATGTGGAGCATCAAGGTATACCAGCAAAGTCGTCAAAAACAAAGTAGAGAAGCCCCGAGTGTTGTAGGCACTGTGGAAAGCTCGCACCCTAGAGCGACAACCGAGTCGGCAAAGATGGACCAGTCGAGATGGCTCCCATCTCCTCAATAGACCGAGGGATGCTGGGCAGCCGCTGGGATCCAAACGGCACAGTGCTGTCCCGTAATGGGATGGTAGGCAAAGTGCGAACGGACAAAGCCACGAGGAACGCACTCGAGGGGGATGGGCGGCGCAAACTCTGGAGTCCAGTTATGCATCACCAGATCAGGAGGAGCCTGCTGGACATTGGGAGGCAAGACCGGGCCAGTGCCGGGCATTCCAGTCATGTACGCGTGCATATCCCAGTCCGGAATATAGCCAACGTGTGGGTAGGCGGGCTGGGGCTGATCCCAGGAGGTGATGGGCAAAGGCTGCATATGATGAATCGGTCTACCGTTGACATCGGCCGTGGGGTGAGGCAGAGCTGTAAACTGGGGTCCCGGCACGGCGCCACCGGGGACTCCATTGGCAGAAGGTCCTGGAAAGACACCAGCGGCGACTTCGTTGGCAGGAATGGCACCACCGTGAACGCCATGTGCAGCGAAATTGGGCATCGACTTGACAGGCTTGACAGCAAGCGGCTCTGTCGATGCTTTCTGGATAGAAGCATCCTTCATGGCAGGACCATCCGTGAGGTGGAAGCCGTGGGCTGCGTGGGCATTCTTGCGCTGAGTGGGCGATCCTTCCGATGAGTAAGCCAGCAACATAGGAGCTGGCTCTGACCCTTGAGTCGCGATCTCCGGGACGCTCGATTGTTTCATGGCGGATCTGTGAGCAAAAGAGCTTCTTGACGGCGTGTTGGGAGTACGAGGGCCGCCTCTGTACGTGTCGGAAGAAGCAGGAGCCCTGCCAGTCAAGGGAGACGAAACCATCCGACGAACACTTTTGGTGGTCTTCCGTTCGACCTTCAATGGGTGGCCGCGCAATTCAAAACCTCTCTGTTCTCAATGGTTAGCATCGAACTCATGTTTACGACGAAATGGAACACTCACGAAGCGATTGATGGCTTCATCTGGAGCGCCGATATGCTCGTACTCGACGAAGGCATAGTGGTGCTGGCGGGCACCATAGTAAGAAGGGATGTCCTTCCGCACGATGGTGCACTTGTTGATGGTGCCGGCCTGACTAAACAGATCCTCCAGTTCTGTCTCCTCAATGTCCCGCGGCATGTGTGCGATGTACAAGGTTCGCCGATCGACATCGTACTGCCTGAGGAATTCCTTGTTCGGATCGCGAGGCGGGGTAATGGATTTCTTTTCCTCATCGTACGGCACGATCCTGTACTCTGGGTTCTCCTTGGCGACCTAACAAATATAATCAGCATCTGATATGAGCGGAGTACAACGAATGGAAATGTGATACATACAATGCCCATGTCACGAGTCGGGTCAAAGACCGTGAACCCCGCGACGACAGTCGGGGGAAGCCCGAGTTCCTGCTGAAGTTCGGCGGGCAAGACGTAGCACTTGTTCAGCTCTCCATAAGCTTCGAGCACGCGCATAGCTTGATGGACAGTGATGTCTCTGTGATCACGTCTGTTGATTGCGTAGGTGCCTGGGTGATCGTCAGTATGCGGAAACGAAAAGGAAGACATTCGGAGAGAACAGCTTACGGTTGGCTTTGACCATCTCGGTTCGGCAAGGGCGACCAAGGATCATAATACCCTTTCCGTTGACCACCGCGTCCTTCGCGTGGTCTTCATCCTGTTCCAGTGTCAGACAAACCCTTCCACAGACGAGGAAGATCAACGTACTGTATACTGGCAGAAAGCGAACGGCATGTTGGAGGGGTCGCGGCGAATCTTGACGTATACTAATCCAAAGTAGCTGAACTCCTTGGTAACCGCGGCTTTAAGATCATCATCCTCCCGAGCTTCCGGAAGGCTGAGCAACAAAATATGTCAGCGAATGAATGTGCCCACTCATACAAATGATGACCTACTTTGCCACAAACACACAAGCGCTCGGCGGATATAGGTACTGAGCGTCGAATGTATCATCCTTCGGCGTGGAAGGAGGCGTGTTATTGACCATGGTGTACGTGATCCGGGAATGCTCTCTGGCCGGCGGGTCCGGCTCTACGAACGTGACGGAACGACGCTGCAGGTTGGTCTTCGGTGTGGTGGCAGAAGTCATGATACCAACGGGGTAGCTCTGTGAAGCACGAGTGGGCGTGATGCTGGTGTGGTACTGTCTTTTGGTGCCGCCAAACTCGGAGGCGTCAGGCGGAGTGTTGACCTGCGATCCTCCACCATTGTCTTGACAGCCAGAATTAGTATGCACAAAGGTGTGACAAGCTCATCAAACCAACACCATGTCGCAAACTGCCTTTCTCCCAAAAGGCCTTTTTGGTTCCTTTAGATTACGTGAACGCTTTGAGAACGCCGTGATTGAATTCTGATTTCCATTGGTAAACAGATGCCTGAGTCTGCTGAGTATTTGACATGTGCCTGTTTTGGTATCTTGACGGACGCCACTCCGTGTTGGTGTCTTTAGTATCTCAACGGATGCCACTCCGTGCTGGTGTGCCTGGTAACTCGACGGATGCCACTCCGTTTAGTTGGGGCCACTGTTCTCGCTCAGGAAATCTGTTTTCTTTTGTCCTTCTCTTCCATTAAGGAAACATCAAACCCATAGCCCATGCGACCACTTAGTCGTGGGCAAAGGTAATCAAACCACACAAAGATCGACTGAGTAAGAAGGGAAACACATACCGATTGACGACTCCGTTGAGAAACTCAACGATGATTCGTCATCGTGAGTTGCCATCTCGTTGTTGATGACGGACGGCATTGGGATATTGGTCGAGATGGAACGCCTCTATGGCCTGCTATGAAAAGTGTGAGCACGCTACTGGCACGCCGACAGATCGGGGAAAAGCCCGAAAGAATCAGATCGCGACAGTGAAATGGCAATAAGGTGTGAGCCGAACCTGAGGTTCAATGAGAGCGGACGAAGTACTGCAAAAGACACGACAGGACATGAGAGGAAAGAAGGAAAGTGCCCAATGACCCAGACGGAACAGCAGAACTTGTCGACGAGGAGATACTTTCGAGAGTGCGGGGTACATTTTTGATGTCTCGTCCGCGATCGCGGCAAATGTGGTTGCAGACACAAGGAAGGTGCGCCTCCAGATGGAAGCTGCTGTGAAAAGGGAAGGAGCCAGAGCACCCATCTGTGAATTCTGTGCGAACAGCACAAACAGGTGGAATGTTGAATCGCCATGGCTAGTGAAAGCAAACACTAGGAAGATTGAAGCAACTTACTGTTTCTCGCGCCTTGGGAAAGCTAGGTGGTTGATGCGATTTTGCGAAAGCCCAGGTTGCGCGCTTGGTGACCGGCTGAGTTGCGATTGGAAGTGGTCGACGCTGCGCAAAAGCAAGCGTTGTTGAAGGCCGATGGACAGCGACTGGTAGAGTGACGCGGCAAAAGCTTGAAGCCAAATCGCGATGAGGAGGTAAATTTAGGCAAAGTTCCGCTCGTGAGATTGGTGATGGCAAGTGAACCTTCTCTCCAAGGAATTCAAGGTTGGCGAGGTGAAGAAAGTTCTGGGTAGGAAAAAAAATCCACGGGTTAGAAGGAAAAAGGACACTGGGGGGAAATTTGTGGTGGGTCCCAAATTCAAACCTACTTGGTATGATGGGTAAGTACAAAAACCATATACGTCCGTGCAGAAAGGTACCTGACAGGCGGGTTTTTACTTTTGCACGATACCACAGTAGACCTACTTATTGTCCTCGACGTCCAATAAACGGTCTTCGTTGCTTATCAATAGGGCTGGATATTGGCACCCATTGTTTGCTTTTCCGAAACCGCCCTTGTGGATATGGCCGTCAAGGTCCTCGAAGGAATAGAGGTCAGGTCGAGCATGACGTGAGGCCTAGATCGCCTGATTTGGGTGGGTTGCATAGTGACGGGTGGTTGCTTAGGGAAATGGCTCAACAAAAGTTAAATCTGGAAGCCCTTTTTCCTATCCAAGCTATCGAATAACAAAAGGAGCCCCACCTAGCAGTAATAATCAAAAGGCAGGAGAAGAGGGGGGGGCTTGCAATACATAAGTTATTGGCGAAGCTGAGTTGAAAGCGGGGTTTATCTTGCCTGACGTTGAGGTGACCTTTGGAAGAGACGGGATCCTTCGTTCATCCCAAAATACCCACAATTTCAAATCTTGTGGAGCGAGTACCTAGTACTCTCCAATATCTCACCGTAGTTTCTGGTCAGGGACCCAGTGCTAGACTGACCGTCGATTTGCTCGTTTGAATCCGAGGGTCGAACGTCATCTCAAGATAGGTATGCGCGGGGTGAAAGTCGAGTGAGTGGAGGTACAAGTGTTGGACAGGTCCATGGGGTACCCACAGCTTGATTGGAAGAAAGTTTGCTATAGATCATCGTTAGTCTTTCAAACTAAAGTTGCTGGTTGCAAAGTTGCTGGTTGAAAAGGATGAAATAGCAGTGCCGACGTCAGCGCCGGCTTGGTGAACAATCTGAAGGACAAAAAATCCGAAACGCCGAAATTTGAGGGACTGAGGTAGAGTAGGTGAGTAGCACTAGAGAGGGCGTCACGGCAAGATATACCATAAGGGCCACAGCATCGACGTCAGGCGAACTTGAAAGGATAATCGGAATATGGTCTTTGGCAAACTATCAGTCTCAAGAGCTATCCTTGAATCGGGCGTTTATCGAAGAAAGTAACGAGAAGATCGTGAGATTATTACGCTGTCACCGCTCGTGAAACGCAATCAGAACCGTCATCTTGCGCGAAATCATATTCAGATGAAGGTATTCCCAACAAAAATTGACTGGCGGTGATATCCCGGTACCGGTGAGCTTGATCCGAAGAAAAGAGGGGTAGGGAATATTAATCGACTGAAGCAAATTGTCTACCACTGAAAGAACCCTACCAGACTGAATAAGTTCTTTCGATGACCTCACCCCTCGTGGATCGCAAGCCGCTGTGGAGTAATTTCTTCGGTGTGTTGGAAACATTGAGGAGAAAGCAACCGTACAAGTTTGATCTCAAGCACGGTTAGGCAAGAAACAGCAACGCCCAAACGGCCAGTCAAAAAGACATTAAGACCAGCAAAACGTCGCACGTTGCCGGGTGCCCAAGTCCAAGATATCGAGGAGTGTCTCGTCAAGGGTTCGAGCCTGATGGCAGAAGGAATGTTGGTTATGTAAGCAGATGCCAGAGTAAGGTTTCAACCGAGACATGTGCCGCCTCCCTTTTGATGACAGAAAGTTCATTGTTCAGTCGACAAGATCGAATGCCCGGATGACGAACATGTCGCTGACTTGCCAGGCGACAACGAGGACGGCAATTGCTGGTCCCTGCGTGGTTCTGCCACTGTGTAGGCCAGCAGACAAAGAAAATCATCCACATAGCTCCGTTGAGGAGGACAACCCATCACGAAAGCAATGTATGTCGATTGCATACACAGGGGTTTTGGGAAACGCCTGGCCAAATGTAGTGGTTGAGGAATAGGTGACATTAGAGTGAAGAACTTCTCTGTCATCGATGCTGCCGGGACCGTCGGCAGTGAACTCATCTGTGTCGCATGGGCCTCGAGTCCAGGTATAGATGGAGCTTTGCAATAGTGCCACACGCTTTATATTGAAACCTTCCAAGAAAGATATGAAAAGCCTCACAAGTCGGGAAAGCAGCTTGAGTGGTGGGTGTTGTTTCGTCAAACACTTGATGTGATGTCGTTGCTGGAGTGCAGGGGTCATTCGGAAGTTGCCGATGAAAAGCGGAGCCGCATCCACGCATGCAACTGATGTCCCCATCACACAGTCGGAAAGACCAAGCATGGACACAATGTCGCATTTTGGTGGTATATTGGGTCGCAATGTTTCCCGTCTCACTCTATTTGAGAGAAAATGCCAAAGCCTTCAGATATGGACGAGCGATCCGAGCATGTAGAGATGGTTGGCGGCGAACTTCGTTTCGTGGTAAAGGTGCTCGGGGTTAGGGTTATGTATGCTGACCGATGAGCTCCTTGAACCACCACCTGGTCAAAGCTCCTCAACCTGCCGATCAGATGCGGAGAATTGGAGACTGCCAACCCACCGACCCCGGCCTCTTCGTCCCGGTTCCTGAACCAAGTGCCTCCGTAGCTTTTGAGAAATGCGCCCCGGGTATTGAGCCGACTGGCTCCATCACCCTTATCAGTTTATCATTTATTCGAGCTAGCCCGTTGGACGAGCATAGGAGACAACCATGCGCGCAACACAGTCCCTTCCGTTCAAGAGCTTCTTGAGCCGGAGTCTTGACGAGCTCTCGCGATTGACTAACATCGGTACGAGAATCCGAACCCATTCCCCAATTCAAGCTCTTGATATGCGCCATTGAACGTCGACCGTCGTTACTGACACAGGGCTGACTGGCTGGTTGGTTGCGCAGTTGTCAAATCCGAGAATATCAAAGGCGCCACGGGGCCACGAGAGATCCACAACTTCCAGACGCCCGAGTCAGTCGCAGACTGCAAGCTCCTCTCCGACGCCGACGTGGGCGGCTCCTCGACCGCCCATCTCGACTGGGTTCCCCCGCCCAACGCCATCCCCACTACCACTACCAGCGACGGCGACCGAAAACCGTACACCCCGATCCCCGGCAGCTATGCGCGCTTCCACGGC
>RANY01000512.1:0-25400 GCA_009805235.1 Neurospora pannonica FGSC 7221 | reverse complement strand
TTTGCAACTACGCTGCTTCCTTCAGCACTGCTGTCGTACTTCCTACCGCTTCCGCTCCGCTCTGCTACAAGTGCATAGTTCACTGTAGCAACCCTGTACTGGTACTATCATTATAGGCCAGTCAGGGCATCGCAGCAAACAATAAGTATGTAGCCTCTTCTAATTTAATATTTATAATTTGGATGATAACTGTAGCGTTATTTATTGTAGGAGGAATTACATCCTCCTCATTAATATACGCGGGACTGATAGGTACGTTTAGAATAGCTATAGCAGCGGGATTTATGTTCTAGTATTAAGGGTTATTAATACCCTATTCTTGAATCCTTTTATTGAAGATATATTATTTTTATTATTGATCTATAGTAATAACGATAGCTATGATAGCCTGGTCACCTATCGCAACTATATAAGACTACTTGAGCAACCAAATTGCTAGCTTCAGTTACTTGTACCCTTTTGTGAGGATACGGGCTAGTTAGCATAATAGTCTGCCACCGCCGTGACACTTAACTGAAGCTAAAAGGACTCTGGGTTCGAACCTTAGAGTTGGAAAACTGACAAGTTTTCAGATACCCTTATATAGGTTCCTCTTAGACCTTACATTTGAGAGTCCCATTCGAAAAGTTCGATCAGCTCCTAGGAACCGTCGCTGGCTGGCACAGTGTCTGGAAGGGAGTCGAGGTTCGGGACGAACCTCTCAATGTAAAGGGGGGAATGTGATGGCCTGGTCACTCATCGCAACTATATAAGACCACTTGAGCGACCGAATTGCTAGCTTCGGTTACTTATACCCTTTTGCGAGGATATAGGCTAGTTAGCGTAGTAGTCTGCTACCGCCATAACAATAGTGATAGCGAGGGTAAGGGTGGTAGTGGTGATTTAACGCGATTTGAAAAGGTAGTATTTAGGGAGAAGTAAAAAAGTAAATAAAAGAAATACAGGTAAGGAAAAGTATTAGTATATAGATTATTTTTTGGGAAGTAATTATACCCGCGGTAAAATTAGTGCTTATTTACTACTACAATATACTCGATTTCATACAATACCAGTAACTTTATTAATGTCACAGAGTAAGGCCATGAGGCTGTGGCATTGCCTATATAGTATGCACATCCGATATTCGTTGGCAAGTGAATATCGTCCTATCTTTTATAGGTTTGGCGGAGCGGTTCATTATGCACGCTGCCCCTGTCATAATTAAAACACTAGTAATTTCGTTGTAGATAATAGGAATTATATTATTTAAATACTCTCAATCTATTACTGAAGTTGTACGAAATTGTACAAAAGAATGGTGATATAGTTGTATTATATTATAAATTTCGTGCATGTTCTATTAGTATATTGCGTTTTGGTATGTGTAGCTAATAAACTAGATATTATATGAGATAAATGATTTATTTTCCCTTATTTTCCCCCCTAGTGTATGCCAAGACTGTAAGCGGAATAAGCACCTCCCATAGGTCTCGTTCATTCCTGTGGACAAAAGTGAGAAATTAACAAATATCAACACGATGTCCGGAGGTGGTGTGGTGGCCCACCTTAGCGAGCAGCAAGAAACAGGTTTCTGCCGCTTCCATTCTCCTGCCTGAAACGCCCTAGCGGAGCCTCGACAGCCCGCCAGTGTGATTGTGAGGATAGACTTCAGGGGATGTGAAAGATGAGATCCCGCGATGTAGCGCTCAGGGTTTGCGGAAGAAGAAATCATTGTCCAATTTCCATGACAAAGGGCAAGCAAATGGAGGTGAGAAGTCGATGGGTAACTGCAGCAGTTGGAATGTCGATGCGGGTCCTTGCTGCTCAGTGGTTGGGTGTAAGTGTTAGTGCAATGATGTCTTGGCGTACCTTCGGCCCGGGTTAAGTGACACAGCAGCGTTAACATTCCTCCCATGTCGCGGGTGCTGGCATGGGAGGCTCAAAGATCATTTGTGATCACAAGGAATTGGCAGGCTCGTGTTGAACAATGGCTATTGTCTTTGACGTGATCGGGCGTCAAATTCATGTCTCGTTCGGGGACCGGGGCGTGGGAGAATTATCGCGATGGACAACGCTCCCTCAACAAAGCACTAACAGCCATGATAGCGGACAGCAGAATGTGTTCAAAACTCCAGCAGTTTATAGGCATTATAGCGCTGTAATGAAAAAAAAGGATATACAGGCCCAAAGAAACGAAACCTGAACCAACGAATGCCGTTGAACTCCTTTGACAATGTGTAAGATCCCGAGAAACTTGCTTCTCTCTTCCCTTCCCTTTCATAAACTCATCATGATCATATCCCAATCCCAATCCAATCCAATCCAATCCAATCCAAACCAATCCAATCCAAACCAAACCAATCCGATCCGATCCGACAAACTCCATCCATTCCGAATCAAGAGAAGCCTTTTCCGCTGCCGCCTGTTCAAACGGGGAACGGCAGGGTAATGAACCGGGGGAAACTAGTTGCTTCAGTTCCTAAGGAATTAGCCCCAATGTTTCAGCGACCTTTTCTTCTTTTTTCTTGCTTCTTGACTGCGAATGGTGATGATGGAAGTTGTGCATGCATGGAATCGACAATCGCTCGCTCGCTGGTTTGCTTGCTCGCCAAAAACGAAACAACGCCCCGCTTTCTGAACTTTCCCGTCCTTCTCCTTCTATCCAGCGCCATAATCGTACAACAACCGACAGAGTGGTCTCCGGATTTTGGTTCTGCGGGGAACCAGTTCTCTGTCTTCTTCGGCGGGGTTGAGGCGCCTCTTTCAAGACATGAACTCAAGTTTCTCTACATCGACCTTTAGCCCAAGGTAAGAAACAGTGGGTGGACGGTTTCATGGATAGGTAGGTAGGTAGAGTGTGACGAGATCAAAGACTGAAAGATTCCCCTGGCGTTGGTCATTTGGAAAAATAGCAGATGGAGGGAAAAGTTTCATCGCACGCAACAAAAGCAACATGCTTCAACCAAACTCTCTCATCGCTATCATCCAAGCAGAAGCACAGAAAAGAGCAAAACGAAAAAAAAAAAAAATCAAAAACTTACAAGAGAGCCAACTCCAAATCACCATGAATCTTCGCCTTGAGCGTAATCTCAATATCGAGATTAAGATCCAGCCTAAGCCTCAAGGTATCGGACTTCCCACCACCACCTCCACCTTGTTGCTGGTTCTGGACAGCACCGCCAGTGATGCCGCCCAGCGCGCCGGTCACACCTTGGGTGACGCCGCCGACCGTGTTGCCGACGTTGTCGAGGGCGAGCGAGTCGAGAGGGCCTTGCTGCTTGCCGCGCTTGCGCCGGGGAGGGGGGGCGTAGTCCTCGGATTCGGACTCGGATTCGTAGGTTTGCGCTTGCTTCTTTTGCTGGCGCTTGGACTTTTTGTTGGTGTCGGAGCCGCTTTGGGTGGACATTTTAGCGGTGGTTGTGATGTGTTGATGGGTTGAAGGGGAAGTCGGACGGGTGTCAGGAGGTAATGTGTCGACTGACTGACTGGCTAACGAAAAACAGAAAGTCGAGTTTGTTGTTGTCTTTCTAGAAAATCATGGACTGTCTTCTTTAGAGCATCTTGAGAAACTGAAAATGAGCAAGTCTTAAAAGGAAGTATCTCGAGGTGTGGTCCAAAGGGTGGTGACCAAAACAGGGTTCACGAGAACCAAGCTCCAGCAATGAAGTCATTGGGGTCCCTTTGCCCGGTATGAGGCTACCTCCTTTGTGGTGAGGACATTGGGACACCCATTCCCGTCACTCATGCGTAAGGTACGCTATGCAAGTCCCTTGAAAGTTACCTTACGGGACTGCACGCCAATCTTTCCCATCATCTGTGCTTGCAAGGTCGGCTGTTGGGTGCCTCGGTACAGCCATCCCCCCTTCTCTCTCCTCTCGTTGGTCCGTTTCTTGGCGATGAGGTTAACATCAGCGGAGACAGGGGGCGAGTTGGAATCCAGTTTTCCGTTTTCTTGCTATCAGGTTTGCATAAATGGGACAAGACTGGGCCAAGCCACCCTATTCGTCGGAAAACCCGTATTACTATTAGCATTGATGACACTTTCAGGGCCCTATTATTACCGCTACCCTTAAAACATGATATCCCGATATTATGCAGTGAGCCCACCATCTCGTCACATCACGATTCTTGTCCCATCCCTACATGATCCGTACCACCACGTTTTTAGCCATTTGCGCCCTTGACGTATCGGCTTTCCATCCCCAACTGCATTCGACGACGCAGCAGGATCGGGACCCATTTCACAGACTTCTGTACTTGCTGCAAAGCAGGAGCTTCCCCACCATTCTGCTTGTCCTCCGTTTTCTCCTCCTTCTTCCCCTCAGTCTCTCCACCTCCGTTTTGCTGGCCCTCGTTCTTTCCAGCTTCCTTTTTGGGTTCCTTTTCCGATGTCTTGATGGGCTTTCTGGGTTCCCCCGTTTCACTGTCGCTGAACTCAGGGTCGTCTTCCTCTTCTGACTCTTCCGATTCTTCCTCCGACTCCTCCGAAGAATCTTCGTCTGAATAATCTTCCTCTCCAACATAACTACCGCCTGACCCCCTGATCTTCCTATCTTTGTCCCAGTAAACGCACCACCTCTGGGTTTCCTCGTCTTGAACAGCAACAAATTGTAGGGTATCCCCTTCGAGCGTCAGCCACGTCTCGTCATTGCTCCAGTACCAAGGACCAATGGTATGCCCAATGGTGGCTTGACGACCGCCGTGTCGAACCATGCCCGTGTCCTTATCGCAGTATATCCAGTTTAACATGGGAGGATCGTCTGCTATTGTGCTCACCATGCCCAGGTGCTTCTCTTCGGAGGGGTAGGTGAAGTAGTACCCCATAAACTTGTGGCCTGGCATGGGATAGTCGGGATGGTCGATCCATAACTGCCAGAGATGTAAGCCAAGGGTACCTGGTGGGGATACGAAATGGGGGGTTGATGTCATTCATCGCTTCTTCATCCGGACTCTGGATGACAGCTGACAGGTAACGGGAGTTGAACTTACCCTTCCATCTCTCAACACACAAAAACACTCCTCTGGCGGTCCGCCATCCAAGGAGATGGCGGCTGTCAAGTGGAACTTGGCTTTCTCTTTAGCTGCGTTGTTGGCTTTCTTCTGCGCGCTCAGGGCTTCGCAGACGCCTATTGTTGTGGGAATTCCAGCAATGACTAGAAGGCCGATAACCATATTTTCCTTGCCTCCGTAGCTGGGGTTCGCTTGGTTGAGTTGTTAACAGCGAGTGTCTCTTTCGGCCTTGGAACAAGAAGTGAGGTGCACCTGGTGATGGTGATAGCGGTTCGGTTGATTGAATGTTTGGGTAGGTAATTGGGTGCTCCCTTCTTAGAGACACCGCCATATACTCTGTTGACCCAGTTATCGTGCTTCCGTTTCTGTGGCTCTTTGAAACGGTCTCTTTTCCTGGTGATGCGGCCCTGACCGTGGTCGTATCTGCACCCCCTCCCCCTGTCGCCTCGATGTCATCTGATGCAGCTAACGTTAGCGATCCCACCCACCAAAAGCTTGATCTCCAACTAGGATCCGCTCTTTAGGTCTGATCGACGTCATAGCTCGCTTATCCCCGCGACAGAACTTTGCGACGACTTCCTCTGCTGTGCAAGGCTTCATCAGACACACAGCAGGTGGGTGTGTGATTATGCAAGAGAACGGAAGTGTCTTATGCTCCGTTTTTCAGGATGGCATTACAGCCTCCCGAAGAACCACCCAAACTTGCTGGGCGGTTCTTCAGGTCTTGGGAAACGGCTTCCCATGTCGTCACTCTGGGACAATTGGAGTAGTGTCAGCTTTGGAGTGCGGTGGATGGATGAGCTACCTTGCGTCGGGCCACCAAGAGCGTAAGCATGTGGTGGTCTCATGGTGGGAAAGAAAATCGAGTTTCCGTTCTCCAGGGTATGATGATATGGATCATTCTCCCCTTTTGCTCCGTTCGTTCGCGCTGGACCCTGTTGATGATCTAGGGTTGCCGTGTGGACATTATCCGGAAATGTTGGATCTCTGCACACAAGACGGGCCCTGTCTTTTAAACGTATAACCTTTTCTGTGCTGTTTAGTCTCCTGTCCTAGCTATTCTCTAGGAAACCCGATCGTGTAAACAAAACAGCTTTCTTTCCTTTCCACCTTACCTCTGTGATACCCCTCATAGCAACTTTGCACAGGAGATACACATACTCATAACCTGTTAACAAAAATGGATCCTGTAAGTGTATTCTCGATATGGGAGGGATAAAAATTGTGTGATCAGGGCTGGCAACTAACATCACCTAGACACCAAACAACAACGACCAGATCCCCAAGTCGGATGTGGAGGAGGAGAAGAACGGCAACACTGAGCAGAACCAGAACGGAGCGGCACCCAACCCAGTCATCAGCGACGTCAACAAGAGCGACAACGACGACAATGAGAACCAGAGCGACAATGACAATGAGGACGGTGATAACGAAGATGGAGACAACCAGAACCAAGTAAACAACAACAATGAGAAGGATGATGAGGATGACGACAACGACGACGACAACAACTCGGAGAACGATTCCGAACAAGGACAAGAGGAAGAGGAAGTAGACGGCCGCAACACAAGCCACACCGTCGCCGTTGAGGAGTCTCCCTCAGAATCTCAGCCCTCCACACCCAAGGATGACGAGGCTCCGCAGCCCAAGTTCATGCGCGACGAAAACAAGAAGAAGAAGAAGAACCGCAACCAGGAGGTTGCCGAGAAGCCTCGTCGCCGTCGTCGTCCCCGCTTCGCCGATCAAGAAGATTCCGAGGAAGAGCCCATGTCGTACCGCCAGAGGCAAGCGCTGCAGCAACAACGCCAGCAAAACCAGATGATGATGATGCAGCAGCAACAGCAGATGCAGCAAGGCGGTGGTGGTGATGGAGGCAAGAACCCGCTCAAGTTGAGGTTGGACTTGAACCTCGAGATTGAGATTGAGTTGAAGGCGCACATCCACGGCGATTTGACGCTTGCTTTGCTGTATGTGGATTCCCATTTCTTCCCGTCCCCTCTCATGCTTTTCCCGGTATTCCCTCCTTCCAGTTGTGTGGCTTGGGCTTCGTGCCCTAGTTGACGTTCCTTCCCTCCTTCTGCTTTCTGAAAAACTTGCATTGCCCCTTCCTCCTTCTTCCCTTGTCAAACCCAGTCTAGCGAGCGAGCGAGCGTCTGGCTTTCTTGAAATTCCAGCGCAGTGTTTTCTGCTCGTCTAGATGGACCGGATTTCCTAACCATTGCCTGAAACAAATCGACAATTTCCCGACGAAGAAAATGACCAAAGACTTTCACACCTGCGAGAGAGTCAATGGAGGCTAACCATTGCGTTTTTGTTCCATCTTCACAGTGACGGTTAGAAAAGATATGATTCATTTGCGCTTCTTTGTTTTTGTTCGGCAGCGTTCGGAGCGCATCTCAATGCGTATATGACGGATATGATGTGATGGTCTTGATATCGGTCGTTCTTTGACAGGACGGCGTGCGTTCTCGATTTTGTTGTGATAAGCAGCGGCTACTCACTGTATCGGGATCTTCTAATGGAGACATGAATGCTGGAAGTTCTCTGGTTTTTTGTACACTTTCATGATGAAGGATGTATTGTACGTTTAGGAGTTGGTAGCGTCTGAAATGGTTTTTCTCTGTCCTGGAGACATTGTAATGTTTAGGATAACGGGATGCTGTCGACTTATATGTTGAAAGGAACATGCTACGTGTAACCTCATGGCTGCCTTGGGGACCTTGCATAGCTATCGTTTTCTTCAACCTTCAGTCTGCTTGATCGTTTGGTCTGTTTGATCTCGAACGCAAACAGCACCGTGGCGTATTTGTTGATTCGTCGAGTATTGATGGCGAGTCCATTCGTTGACTGGTGTATGAGCCCAATGCATGATACGCGAATTTTCTTAAATGACACCATCTTTCCATCTTTCACCTTAGAAATATCTTTTTGATGAACCAGTTCAACCTCGATACTCTACGACATGCCCTCGAGTTTGCTCTTTGTCAACAATTGAAGGCATTGTTGACAGTGACGTCATTCCTAGTTTATTAGTCTCTTATCTTATCATTCCTACCTAGACGACAAACCCAGGCCTTTGACGCATCACGTGAGTTCGCATAACAGCGACCGGGATTCCGCGTTCGTTCTCCAAACCATTGTGGGGAAATCCATCCGCCGTCTCGGTGTTTCGAACCTCCGACACACACGCACGTGTAGGGCTGATCGCTCTTTCCAACCCATTTTCCACCATTGCGTCTGCGATTTCGGAAAAATAGAAGGAGGGGCTCGAATTCCTTCTTCTCTGTCTGAATCTTCCTTCCACAAACCACCACATTCTGGTATCCTCAAAGGCATTTCAAGCCGCTTCGACGCATATCCCGCCAAAGTTGAGCAACAATGCCAAAGCGACCCTACGATTTAGGCCTCGGGACTGTCGATTCAGATCGCCGAGATGAATCACGTCGCCGTCGATTGAACAGTTACAACTCGTCCTCGGGGTCCTCCCAATCTCAGTCTCGTCGGCGAGGCTCCTCCACACCGTACGTCCCACGATTCACTAGCACCAATGGCACCTCTTCATCGAGCCAAACTAGTTCCGGACGACGGCAACTACCTTGGCAAACGACACCAGGCACTCAGAGTTCCCAGAGCAGACCCAGTACCAAAAGGACAACAAGCACTCACACAACACGAAACAGCCACAGCACCCAACCAACTTCGCGCAGCCACGCAATTGCGAGCTCGCAGCATCGTCCTCCGGAGCATGTGCAGGCCATCCATGACACGCTGAACTGGCTCAGCACCCAGCCCGACGTACTCGAGTCGGACGATGAACCCGAGGTCATTGACCTCACCCAGGCCGATCCTGGCCCTGTCCTCGAATTCTATGGCCATTTCGGTCCGTATACTTCATGCTTCCGGCTCCTGCCTGCTCACCACGCTAATATGAGACAGACGGCAAGATTGTTGGTGTGCGATACTACAACGGCGTCGCTTCTCCCGGTGAAGTAGTTGTCTGCAAGAGAGAAGCGCAGAACCAGTACGACCCCAATGCCATTCGTGTGGACAACGTTTTGGGCAGACAGATCGGTCATATCCCGAGGACCGTTGCAGCTAAGCTAGCCCCTTACATTGTGTGTAACCCCCTTGTATCACTTCGACCATTTCTTTTGCTAACCCAACCCAGGACAAGGGCGACCTTGTAGTTGAGGGCATGCTTACTGGAGAGAAAGAGGCTTTCGACTGCCCCGTTCGACTCTACTTCTACGGCACGAGCGCGCCACTTCAACGAGCCAACCTTGAGGAACGGCTGAAGAAGGACAAGCTTGTTACAGCCACCCAACTCAAACAAACACGCAAGGCAAATGAGGAGCAGAGAAAGAGACAGACACTCGAACTCAAGGGCAATAGTACTCATGGCTTCCCTAGCCAAACCCAAGAGCCGGAGCCCCGGATTACAATGGAACAGTTGGCCAAAATGAGCGAAATCACCAATTTCCGCTCCGGCGGCGATATGATCAAGTCACTCGCCATGAGTGAGGAGGACCTGGCCAACCTTCCAATGGCTCCCCAGCCGGAGAAGCTGCGCGCACAGTTGCTTCCATATCAGCTTCAGGGCCTTGCTTGGATGATCTCCAAAGAGAATCCCAAAATGCCTGCAAAGGGGTCTACCGACTCTGTACAGCTTTGGCAGCATGCCGCTGACGGCCGGTACTACAACATGGCAACAGGCTTCTACAACAAGTCTCCTCCCGAGTTAATGTCAGGCGCCATATGTGCCGACGATATGGGCCTCGGAAAGACTATCCAGATCATCAGTCTCATCATGACCGAAGGCCTGGGTACCGGCCCTACTCTCATTGTTGCCCCCGTTGGTGTGATGAGCAATTGGAAGCAGCAGATCAGACGCCATGTTCACGAAGAGCATCAACCCAAGATCGTCATGTATCATGGAAGTAAACGCAAAGAATTTGCCGATACGCTCCAAGACCACGATGTGGTTATTACAAGCTATGGAACCTTGTCCGATGAGGCTCTAGTCAAGACTCGCTGGAGAAGGGTGGTCCTAGACGAAGGTCACAGGTGAGTTTAATAATGCAAAATCTTGGTACTCTACGTACAATGCTAACAGACTGAGACAGCATCCGTAATGCCAAAGCCAAGGTGGCTGAGAATGCTTGTAAGCTGGAGGCCAAGTCCAGATGGGTACTCACTGGAACTCCAATGTAAGTTGAAGAATGCACGACCCGGGTACTCTATGTGCAGTGCTAACACATCTCCCGAAATAGCATCAATAGTGTCAAGGACCTCCATTCACTGGTCAAGTTCCTCCGCATAACAGGCGGAATTGAGCAGCCAGATATCTTCAACACTGTTCTCACCAGGCCGCTTGCCAACGGGGAGCCCAAGGGAGAAGCTCTGTTGAGAGGTTTAATGAGGGATCTCTGCATTCGCAGAAAGAAGGACATGAAGTTTGTTGATCTGAAGCTTCCAGAGAAGACCGAGCAAACTCTCCGTATCACCTTCTGGCCTGACGAACAGAAGAAGTATGATGCTTTGCTGTAAGTTCTCCCACATTTTCTGATCTTCATATTGCCAGCGAGTTAACAAACGAAACAGGTCCGAAGCACAGGGAGTTCTTGAAGACTACCGGAGGCAGTCCAAGCGTTCCCAGGGACAATTTCAGGGAGTCCTCGAGAGGCTTCTACGTCTTCGACAAACGTAAGTGTTCCAGTGTGTCAAGTCCAGTAACGATGTTAACCAATTCTAGTTGCAACCATTGGGTTCTCTGCAAGAAACGCATCACAGAGGTCCTCGAACTTCTCGCGGATAACGATGTGGTTGATCTCACCGACGAAAACAAAGCCATTCTGCAACAGGCACTTCAGCTCTACATCGAGAGCCAAGAAGAGTGTCCTATCTGCATTGACCCGCTGAACAACCCGGTCATCACACATTGCAAGCACATCTTTTGTCGAGGCTGTATCGACAAGGTCATTGAAGTTCAGCAAAAGTGCCCCATGTGCCGCGCTCCCCTCTCAGAAGACAAGCTTCTTGAACCAGCGCCCGAGCACTCGGCCACCCAGGACGAAGAGGAACTTGAATCTGAGACCAAGAGCTCCAAGACCGAAGCTGTTCTGGCACTCGTCAAAGGCGCCCTTGAGAAGGAAGGAAGTAAAGTCATCATCTTCTCTCAATGGACTTCCTTCCTTACCATCATTCAACACCAGCTAGACGAGGCCGGGTACACTTACACCCGGATCGACGGCAGCATGAACACCGCCCAGCGCGACACCGCCATCCGCGCCCTAGACTACGGCCCCAACACGCGTATCCTGCTGGCTAGCTTGGGCGTGTGCAGCGTCGGCTTGAACTTGGTTTCCGCTGACACCGTGATTCTTGCTGACAGTTGGTGGGCGCCCGCCATTGAGGATCAAGCTGTCGATCGGGTCCATCGTCTCGGTCAGAAGAGGGAGACGAATGTCTATAGACTCGTGATGGAGAACACGATTGAAGAACGTGTGCTGGATATCCAAAAGGAGAAGAGAGAGCTGGTCGGCAAGGCTTTCCAGGAGAAGCAGGATGGCAAGAAGAAGGTTAAGGAGACGAGGATGGCTGATATTATGAAGCTGCTTTCTTAGTGTCTGGAATATAGACTGTGGAGTCTCATGAGGAAAGATTTATGGTGGCTAGGCGGATAGAGGAGTACCCGGATAGCTGGCTTAAGTTGTATTTGTGCGGTTGTTTGGTGGTCTTGATCTTATGTATCACAACACTGGAGGTTAATTTGTTAGGTTATGGCGGGCTACAACTTCACACAGCTACTAGCATATGGAAGGGAGGAGGCGGGTAATATGTGGTCATCATCGAAGCAATGGCAGTTCCTGCATTACTTCATTTAGAACCTTGTTCGAAATGACATTGTAGGTTCATACACCAAGATATCGGAACACACAGATTAGACAATTGCTTTTCATTGTATGAACAAGATACCCCAAGTGGGCACAATTGAATCATTCATGCCTTTTGTAACATTGCTTTCTACCCAGACGTTTTTCGTTCCATCTATCCAATATCCAGAAGAATTGAACATGCAATGCTAGTTGAGTTGGGAGTCAAAGTACCCCAAGCTCATCTTTCAAGTCTCTCTCAAGTGTTATCCAGCAACCACAGCCGAAGAAGTAAAAGGAAGTCTTCCCAGTCCTCCAAAATGCAGAAGATAGAAGAAGTGAAGAAAAAAATTATGTCAAATCATAAAGGACAGTAAAGAAGCGAAGATTTTTTGCTAGCCACCTAGCAGCCACTATATCGATAATATCATCAAAGCATTCATCCCAGCCAGCAAAAATGTGCTACTGCTTAGAAATCCGCCCGCTTATGCCTGTTAATATGCATCCTCCTCTTCTGCTTCTTGTCACCCCTGCCGCACCTGACGAGCGTGGTGTGAACAGCAGTTTCGGTGGGAGCAGCAGCAGCGGTGGTGGCAGAGGGGACGGTGGTGATAGACTTGGAAGCGGAGGAAGAGGTGGTGATCAAGGTGGTAGCGGTAGCGGTGGGGTGGGCAAGGAAGGAGGATGACTCTACCATGTCAGGAGGGGGGATGTTGACATTGTTGTTGTTATCAGCTGGTTTGACGACGTTGTTGTTTTGGTCGGACTCAGTACCAGAACCAACCGAATCCTCAACCAAATCCGCGCCCTTCATCACCCCGGGAACGCTGACGCTCGCCTTAACCGTCACATCTCCCCACACCTTGCCCTTATTCGGCGGACCAGTGAACTGCTTCGCATTGCAAGAATCCGCAAGCGCCTGGCACTTCTCCTTCTCCCAGACCTGACACCCCTTGAGACCAGAGGGCGGAGCAGAATCGAAGCACTTCTTGCTCTGGGCCCAGCAGTTGTCCGCGGAAGCCCAGCATCCGTCTTCGGTCGTGTAGGAGGGCACTTCGAAGCCGCACCAGTTGGCGTTCTTGAGGATGCAGTTGTCCGGGACGGCGCCGGGGAACTTGGTGGGCGTGGCGAGGGCTGCCTTTGCGTTGGTTCCCGACCCGGAAGAGGTAGAAGGGCGGAAGGGCTTGGGGCCGGGGATCACGTAGGGAAGAAGACCCTTCATGTCGTACATGTTGAAGTTGAGACCCTTGTCGGAGGGGTGGACGTGGCCGGGGATGGTGGCTTCCTTGTCCTTGGGGATGGAGAGTTTGTCGGAGGAGGTACCCTGGAGGTAGACCTGCGCGCAGTTGACGTAGAATTGCGGCTCCGTGTACCAGTTGCCGTCGGGCTTGGTGGTGACGTTTTGCATGGCGATCACCTCGGTGCGAAGCAGGTAGGCGCCCGTGGGCATGCCCGAGGGGAGGCTGATGCTCAGCAGGCCGTTGGTGTCGATGATCTTTTGGACCGCCCACTTCTTGGTGGACTCGTCGTAGCCGTCGTGCCAGATCTTGAACCAGCCGGAGCCGCCGGGGTTTTGGTCAAAGTTCGAGACGGACTTGGCGTAGACGGATACGGGGCCCTGGTGCGATTCGTCGATGAAGCCGGGCTTGTTGCCGTCGGCGTAGGCGCGGAATTCAAAGGTCATCTTGGAGCCGGCGGTGGCGGGGATGGTGTAGCTGACTTTTTTGAGGCCGTCTCTGCCTGTTTGATGTGTGAGTATCTTTGAGCAGTTATGAGTGGGAAGGGATCCAAGACTTACCACAGACCATGTCATTGCCGTACATGTCAATAATGGGGTAAGTGCTGGTGCTGCCATCCAAGGGCATACGGATGCCGGTACCATCTCCTTGGTTCTTATCGTTGACGAAAACAGTTGTGAGGACAGTGTGGGCAGAAGCCAACGGGGCAAGGGCAGTCGCCAGACAGGCGAGGACAGTGGATGAACGCATGATGGCGGATGATATGTTTCCAAACTGTCGATGTGTGGCCAGCCACGAAAAGTGAAGCCGAAAGTTCTGAAGAAGAGTCAAGTGACCTTTCTGTCGTATATGTGCGTTGAAGGAAGGAATGGACAAGCAATGCCCAATGAAGCCGTATCGAATGGATCACCAGTTTGGAGGTATTCAAACGTCGTGTTGCTGAAAAAGGTGAATGAAGGAGGGTAAGGAGAGAAAAGACCGGATCACAGACCTCTAGTCTGTTTCTGCAAAAGCTGAGGCTCCAAAGGAAGGAATGGGAAAAACAGCACCAAGCTCTGGCGGTTAGAAGAAGGGTTAGTAAGTAACAGGAAAAGGTCAACAGAAAAGAAGGGAACACAAAAGGGATATATACAGAATGGGGAAACCCACATAACAGCAACAAGCAATGAAGATAGGTCAGGGATGTAGAATACCGAGTGCTACCCGACCTTCCACTGCACTGTACCTGGCAGTCCTACCCTAAAACCTACCCCTACCTGTCTAGCGTCCTCGGGCGGCGGCTGACCCCCTCGAGGACTGGTAGGGTTCAGTTGGTGATTTAAGGCAAGACAGGCTTGTCCTCGACAAGGCAAGGTACCCTTGAATGATCATTGAGACCTTGACCAACCAGGCCCTCGAGACTCTCAGAACAAGAAGCAAACGCCCGCTCCTCGGGCAAAAAGAAGATATGAGGAAGGAGACACAGACGCCGGAGCTTTGCAAGCAAGCCTCAGACCCGGACCCATGACGCAAGGAACAGGGCCTCAGAAACTGACTGTTTCGACTTGTCCTGCCATCAAGTCGGCAGACTGCCACTGCAGTGTACCTGACCTTTGGTGCTGTGCTCACTGTGGAATATGGGGGAATAGGGGATATGATAGGCATATAGGGGGCAATATGGTTATCCGGGTGTCAGCGTTTCGGTTGTGACGATGTGATATGTCCAACTGATCAACTGATCGAGGGTGTCTGAACTGTGAATGGAATCCATCTTTGCCATAGTCTCATAGAAGCCCGATGAGTCAGTTCTCCTGACCTGACCTATCATCTTCCATCTCCCGCGTCTAGAGGTACTCTACGCTTGCAGTAGTGACTGGATAGGTCGGTTAAAACTGCTTCGTGATGCGTCCGAAAGGAGGAGCGAGACTTGTTCACGACTAGTCTCACGACATGGCATGAGAATAGAAGCAAAGTCCAAATTGGTTTCTCCCCTCTCCCGTCCGTTCATCCATCTGCAGTCATCTCTCTGCTTCTGCCCCTGGCTTAACTGGTGCCGTGATGTCGTGACATATGTCATGTCACCACATCTCCAGTTGCTCTAACCAGCCAAATCGGGGAACTTGGCAACGGGATGCCACCCGACGAAAGGAGCAGCACAGTCAGCAGTACCTACGTAGTACAATGTGAAGCTGAATTCGACGAAGCGGAACGAAGACGAGGGGGAAGCTAAACGAAGCTGAGGTGAGCTGAGAAGCGGAAGGGGAATGGAAATGGAAGCCAAGATCGCCAGGGGAAGAAGAAGCGAACAATGTCAAGAGAAAATGGAAATCCAACGATGCTGCCAGCCTGCCACTCTCGGCTGTCGATCTCAGTTGCATTCAATAGCCTGTATGTAAATGGGCCCCCCTGTCAGCACTGTTAAAAACCCCTGCTTTTGCCCTGGCAGCCGCCTGGGAATGGCGCCGTCCGCTGCCGGGGAATTGTCCGCCAAGAGAAGCCGTCAGTGTTTCATCCAACTGAATGGAGATCCGTGGAGTCGGACATCCCAAACGACCTTCCCGCCCATCTCGTTGGTTCGCTGGAACGCAATTGTTGGTAGCCGCGGAGATGTGGCGCTTATATTAAAGGACCCCCTCGGCGCCTTCTCAGTTGCGCCGTCTGTGTTTCGAAACATCTTTTTTTCTTTCTGGTGCCTTGAATATCCAATCCAGCTGATGGGGAATGATATGGAGGAGATCTATATGATTCTGACAGGCATGAGCCTCTCGGGAGTTTTTTTTCTTATTGTGTCTTGCACTTGCCTTGACCCCCTCTGCCCCTCGGTATATCTATCTGTTCTCTTTTTCTGCGAGTGATGTGGAAGTTTGAAACAGAAAGCTTCCCGAGGTGAACATCTCTTGAACGAAGATTGGTCTGTTTGGTTCAAAGCCAGTGTTTCACTCTCCTCACTTCCACTTGACTTCACTTCACCCAGGAACGAGGAACCTCAATATGTATGTTGGTGATATTTATCCCTCCTCTTCTCGGAAAGATCCCCCCCTGCAGCAGAAGTCACGGTGCTGCCCTCTCAGCAAGAAACAAACACGCATAAATCGGTAAATTGATCAATCCATACCTAGCTACTGTGTCGGTAGCAACCAACACCATGTCTTTCTTTATCTCCCTCCCCCCCCCCTCTCCTTCTTTCGCGCGCGCGCGCAAGCGTCCGAGCGCGCATTTTCTTCATTTCATATTATCTTCATGTCGTGCTCGCACCTGTCTTGCCTGTCTCTGCCTGTTCGCGGCGTCGCAAATGTCGTGGACCCCGAAAAACTTACTGGCACAGGCACATTTCAGCCTCTGTGCCTGCGCCTCTGTGCCTCTGGGCTTCTTACTGTTTCCATCCCGGAATCCGATTTGCTTGTTTGATGATCTTATTTTTTTTTTATTTTTTTTTGCGTGAATGGTGATTGTTCATGACCCCCTGATCCACCATGTCCGTTGACCATGTCCGGCATGTCCATCATGTCCATTTAACCATGTGCCCGAGCGATAATTGATATGTACTTAGGCGATAGGTGATCGACATAACATGTTCAAAATGGCACATGGGGAGCCCGGAGTGCCCGGTACGTACTGTGTAGACCTGGGAAGGCGAGATGTTTCAATGTTTCAAGATTGACCGGGGTTTGCGCCGGCCCATGGGTGCCGTAAGCAACACCCGACTGCAGATATGATAATCCAGCCAAACATTCAACTTGAAAGTTCCGAAGATGGCGGATAGGTGCACATGCTGCTGGACCGTAGTAGGAGGAGGGAGGGGTTTGGACTTCCGAGTACTATGTAGATCCAGAGTCTCGTAGGCACAGGTGCGTTAAACATCCTCGGATGGAAAACCGGTCCCGGATTTGTCATGTTTTGGCTTCCTTGAATCGTTATGAGTCGCATTTTTTCCGTCTGCTGTTTCTCAGTCGTCTCGTCTCGCTTTTAACGAGCGCAGTTTTGAGGAGAAACGACAGATTGGAACTCAGTCTGAGAGCTGCATCGCAGGAGTCTCGGCGCTATTGACTGACTGACTGCTTACTCCTTGATTGGCGCGGTTGGTGAGATGCTGGTGTGGGTGTTGGTTGGTGTTGGTTTTAGATTTGGTCTTCAACCTTCCCGTCCTGTTGTTGTTCGAATTGGTAAGATCTTGAACCAGATCACGCCTACCGCCGGCACAGCGCTCACCTGCCCGCTTTGCTGTAACGTGCTACATGCTGTCTTTGTATGCCTGTTTTGTTTGCTTGTCTGCTGTTGTCAGGCACAGAACTGAACGAGACAGACGTGCGTGACAGGAAAAGCTCGTGCTAATTGATATTTGTTGACCAACACGACAGCTCGCTTGCTGGTTGTTCCGTGTGGTAAGAGCAGTACAGCGATGATATCGTATTCTGAATCGGAATTTCGGACGAGCGGAGATGTGAAGAGTCGATTGAAGAGAACTGACAACTTGCCATTTAGTCTCACTTCAAGTTGAACTGTCACGAATATGAGTTGAGATGCCATCTCCTATAACCAAAGCCGTTATCATGCAATTGCCGAACCTCCTCATGCCCACGTTTTCGTGTCAACTATGCCAACCTGTCCGCTTAGCTGTTGTGAAATGTTGGTTTCTATTGGTACATTACATATTGGTACACTTTTGATATTGTCATAAGAATCATGAAGAGGGTATCGTTTATATTTTGCTTTTTGTGTTTTATGCTGAATCAACGGGGTTTACTCGTTGATCTTGGCAAGGATCCTGTTGAAGAAGCATATGTCAGCAACCGTCTTTGCCTTTATGTTTGCATAAACCGGCCGGGGAAAGTTTCCCCTCCCCCTCCGATCAGAGACAAGATCTGTGGATGTGTGTGATGTAACTTACTCGCTATCGCGGAAGAGGGTGTACTCCTCCTCGCCGACCTTGACGGGGGAACCGCCGTACTGTTAAAGAGCGCGTTAGCATCTTCCTTTCTATGTTCTTCCTTTCTTCATATAAAAGCCTATGCATGCATGCATTGCAYCCGAGTGTGACAGACAGATAACTCTAACCTGTAACCGCCCATCTGCTCTGCATCGGCATTGGATGTATTGGGGTGGCACTCTGACGTACCTGAGGGATAAGGACGCGGTCGCCAGCGTTAACGCCCATGGGGAGACGCTTGCCGTCCTTGTCGAGGGCACCGGGGCCAACGGCGAGGACCTTGGCCTCGTTGAGGTCCTTAACGGAGGACTCGGGGAGGAAGATGCCGGAGGCAGTCTTGGCCTCGGCCTTGACGCGCTGGACGAGGACGCGGTCAAGGAGGGGAACGAGGGACTTGATGGAGCGGACGGAGGTGGCCTAGAAAACAATAACATGTTAGTCGATGTTTTGGTTCTATGGTGTCGTCTTGCATGTTTCGGTGTCAATTGCACTTGTCGTGGTGCTTGCCGCCGGGTGTTCGGTTGTGCCATGTGCTAGTCACCGGTCATACAGCGCAATTGCTAAGCTTCCCGATAGCCACGCAACGCTGCCGCAGTATGTAGCTCTCTCTGGCGCTTTCCTTGTCCCCGGCGGCGGAGTGCGATTGGGTGTCTCGGGCAGGAGGTATGTGCTCACCATTTTGACGGATTTGAACGGTAAACGACGACGAGGAATGCGACTGGCGAGATTGGGCGTGAGGATGGACGAGTACGGCGGAACTGAGGAGACTGAGAGGGAGAAAGCTTCGGTATTTAGGCCGGCGGGATCGCGACTTTTGATGACCCTTGTACGAGCTTCGATACGCATCTAGAAGATGCCGCTCCATTTTTTTAATGGGCCCGGACTAGCTGTTTATCCCTGCCGACTTCGGTACGTCACCGGCAATCCCGCCAAAACGGGCAGCCTGCCTGCTTCTGATTGGCTGCGCGAAGCTGGGGTAACACGCCCGGCTTGGCCGGGGAACGGTGGATCGGCCTGCGAAGCGGCTCCGTCCGTTGCTCCGGTCACCATGACAGAACACACGTCGACACGCATGAAGGTCTCCTCTACCTATATAAGGGGTAACCTGGACTCCAATTTCCATCTCAACTCGATCTGTCTCGAAAGTCCATCAGGATCATCACTATCACATGTCTCACGGCCGACCAGCTGTCTGTCCAACTTTTATCACTTTACTCGATTATTAACTGCACTCTCTAAATACAAAGCGAGCGACCTCTATACACTCAGCAGTGTTCAATGCCCGTCTCCCAAAATATGTCTGGCCTAGCCATACCACCTTCTATCCTTACCAGAGAGGAGCAGAAGAAAAGATGAACGCTGTATGCCTGGAACCCGCGCCCCCTTATACTGAATCTTTGCGTGGACAACCAAACCCAATCCAAGCGCTATCTTCCCAAATCCCAAAAACGCCCAGAAAAATGACGAAAAAGCGCTGCCTCACATGGTGACAGACACCAACTGAGGGGAAAATGGTAACAATGCCCATATACTACACTAATAACGTATGTCCGGTCTTTCCGATAATAAGCCCAATGTACCCCCCACAAGTCCCCTTCAGATACCCTGCTTCTTCCTACCCCAAGTGTTGGTGGCATCCTGCACCCCTAAGAAGCCGTCCTGTATTTGAGATTTTTTCTGGCGAAGGCTCCACTTCTAGCGTTTGGCCTTTTCATCTTTGGTGCCTGCAGGTGCTGATGGGGGTTCGAGAATATGCGTGTGGTCATCCGCATGTGCCACGCTGCCGGGGCCGATCTGTCGGCAGATGACTGTGTTCGCTACCCAGGGATCATCAAGGATTTCCGTCATCTTGGCTCGTGTCTTGGGATCGAGATCGAGCATCCTGCCGATGACGTGTCTGCTTTCCCTCGGGAGAAGCCTGAGGATTCTCCAGGGACCGCGGATAACCTCCTTCTTCTCACCAGTGCTGCCAGCTTCTCCTTGTACACTGGTTGTAGACGCCGTCGGCTTGTGATCGGGAGTTGTCTTCTTGTCGTCTTGAACCTTGTCGATCTTGTCGGTGCTTCCCCTGATACTCTGAGGGTCGTAGTCTCTATACGGAAGATCGCTAAGCGCCGACATGGAGGCTGACGGTGGAAGCAACAGCTTCTTGGGATCGTGGCCGAACGACGGCTCTGCAGCGAAGAGCTTGAACGAGTTGTCGGTCAATCGAGGAACCTTCCATGGGAAACGTCGGAGTGTCATGCAGCAGTAAATAATTGCCAAGGACCAAATATCGACGGCCTCGGGGTCGTATTTCTTCTCGTCGTACACCTCGGGGGCAAGATATGGATCGGATCCAACAATGCCTTTTAATGGGTCAGCGACAGTTCAACCAGAATCTCAGCCATAACTTTTACTCACCTGAGGCATGAACAATGCCGGTCTCAAACGGATACCGGAAAACATGGGCACTACCAAAATCGATAATCTTCATAATGCCATGCTCGCTAACCACCACGTTGTCGAGCTTCAGATCCCGATGCGCGAGGCCCATGCTGTGAAGGTATGTGACGCCGCTCAAGATCTGAAGGAAGCAGCAGCTGACCTCCTCTCGAGACATCTTCCCCGTCATGACGATGGCGAACAGGTCGTATGGAGCGTACTCCATCACCTCGTACCACTTGCCCTTCTCCTGGACAATGTCCAGGGTTTCGATGATGTTGCCATGGTGCAAAGAAGATCCCATGCAATACTCGGCCGTAAGCTTCTTGACATATTCGCGCTCGGTTTCGTACGAGTGGCGAGGGCGGAACTCCTTGACGGCAAAGACCACACCGTCTTCGCTGCGCTTCATGAGTCTCACGGACCCTCCAGCTCCCGCGCCCAACACCTTGCCAAGCTTGCCGTATTTGGAGGAGAGACCGTGATCATCGCCGAAAGGAATCTGGGCAGACTTGACCCCCGGTGTCTTGGGCGTAGATCTTACAGAAGCAGCAGGAGATGCCGGTCTCTTGTTCTTGTGAGGCCCCAGCTTGAAGAACCTCTTTAGATCCGCCATTGAGCTGTTTCTGCTGTGGATCGAAGCCTCGTCATCGTTGTCATGGCGATCCTTCTTTGAGCGTTTGTCGCCTTTGGAGACTAGGCTCAAAGAGGATGAGTTCTTTTTCCTGGAGAAGATGAAGCGAGGCTCGATGCCTTTTTGCGCAGGTCGTTTGCTTGCCGAGTAGGGATCGTTGGCATCTCCGGGAGGCGGTAGTTGGCGGGTGTAGAACTGTGACGCGGCTAACGCTCGGGAAGGGCTGGATTCACGGGACGCAGGCTGAGATCTACTGGGAGAACTGCTACCGGATCCAACGGAAAATAACCCTCTGCGATGTTCACCGATAGTGATCTGAGGACGTTCTCGGGCATCTATCGAAGTCGGCCTGGAAGAGCTCTGCAGCTGCTCGTCGGGTGTAGGCAGCTGAACATGGCGGAGCGAGGTAGGTGATGTCGGTTCGTGGGAAGAGTCCTGAGGAGTGATGAGGTTGGCACTCCGCCTTTCTTGTGTCAGAGCGCCTTCACGGCGAAGTTCTCGGTCGACATTGTCGGTTCCAGCCGGTGTAAGAGGAGGTGTATGCATTTCGTGGCCCCTGACGTGCGGAGTAAGAAGCGGTGAGTTGCGACCTGCCGAGCTCCGTGTATGTTCGCGACTGGGAGCTCTCGATTCATCTTCGTGGGAAGGTGTCTGGAGACAGAAAGTATTAGTCCTCGCCCAAGGGGTAAAGACGCAAACGCAAAGATTGGTGACTATGCATGGATATATGGAGTGTGCAATCAGACAAGAGGCATGGCAAAGGCCGGCAAAAGCCACCGAGCTGAGGTTGGTTGCACAAGGCCCCCGGAAGCGACGGACCAACGCAAAAGCAAAACTTGAGAGGTGAACAAAGGAAGGAAGCAACATGCGTAGCCCCCCACGTGAAATTGGGATGGACTTACCCTTGAAGCGGGAAGCGAGAATGCCTCGTACTGGAAAAGGCCTATCCTCCGCTCCTGCAGCGGGCAGGCCTTCAGCCTCTCGGTGATATCACGAAGCTGCTCGGGGGTGACCTCACCCGGTTCGCCGAGGGTAACATCTGGTGCAATGGTTGGTGTCGATGTGGTGCCCTCGGGGGTGATTTCTTCGACAGTCGACTTGAAGCGGACAGCAGGCTCGGTCTTGGATGGTTCATCGGGAGTGATTTGGGACGATTGCGGCTCGACAGCTATAGGAGGAGACTAAAAGTTAGCGAATTGCTTCAATTCGATGTTTGCTCGTCCTGATCCCCGAGCATTGGCGTAGTAGGGATTAGAGATGAGGGGTTGCCGTTGATCTTTTCGGTCTTTTTTTCTTCTTCTTTCTTTTTTCCCATTCTTTCTCCTTACCTTCGTGCTGTTCGTCCGGTTGACGCTGGTCTGWCTCTTGCTCAGCGGTCGCCATCTTTTTTTTTTTTTGCGGTGCTTTGATTTCTTGGTTCGAATTTGCACCCGTCTCCGCAAACTAATAAAACTTGTAAAATCCTGGCAGGAATGCGAATAACGACTGGTATCTGGCCCGCCCTGGAGACGGAGACAAAAAGATGGGATAAAAGACCGTGTGATGCAAGATGCAAGGGCCAGACAGGTGACAGAACGACAGAAGATGCAAGACGCAGCGGCGGGATGGGCGGGAACTTGTCAAGTGGAAGCAAGGGAAAAGCAAATGGAACAGCGGCGGAAGAGAGTCGGGGCCAAATAGATGACGGCGATCTAAACTGTTATGGCACTGCAAAGCCTGTAGACAAGACTGAGACTAGTCACTAGTAGGAGGTGAATAATGGGGCTTCCACTTTCCACCGTGACTTCTGATCGATGCTGAGTGTGCGCCTAGGCCTTTTGTCCACTTGGGACGGGAAAGGAAGAAGCGGGTTCGGCGAAGAAGTGGAAGTGTGAAAGATGAGGTGCCGCTCTGTTGCGTCGTGGTGGGGCTGAGCTAGGTACATGACAGGTACAGGAGACGTTGGCTGCAGGCGGCGGGAGGCACGGGTACCCTTGATGGACCAGTGAGACCTGCGAGGCACTGAGAGCACCTGAGAGGAGGACCTGAGTTGAATCTGAATGCACTTGAGATCGGGCCAAGCCGGCTTCCTTGAATGATTGAATTTCAGATGGATCCGCAGTCACTGACTCCTCACAGGGCGAGCCGTCTCAAAGTCAAACAGTTTGAACGTGACGGCGGGCATGTCTGGACATCAGTGTTCCCAAAAGGAGTCTTGGATCTCGGTCTTTGTCATACACTGGAGGGCACAACCGGGAGCGGTCGGCAACGTGGGGTCTCTGATCATGTCCATGTCTTCTTCCCTTCTTGTCCGACTTTCATTCCTTTTCCAGCTTTGGAATGACAATGGAAGATGCCGAGCGATTGCAGTCCAAAACCGCCAGTTACCAACCGCATTGACGCGGGGGTGGTTCCTGCCAGGACATCCATTCCATCAGGTCTTTGTTCCCACCGCCCTGTGTTGTTCCTCAAACACTGGAGTTCACCCAATGACTCAAGTAAACACATCAGCCGATGGTGCCTTGCGTCCTTGGCTGTCATCCTCGTTGCCCTGTGTTTCAACTGGACAGCAGAGAGTCAAGTACCTGAATCCCGCAGCAGCCCCGACCACCGTCGGAGCGGACTCAGAGAGCCGCCGTGTCCGAAAGACCGAGACGGATAAGTAACAACAGCCCACCGCAAAGGTATCTGGAAAGTCTGGGTGGTCAGCTTTGTCTCCAGTGACTGTCCTGATGTCACCCAACCTTTTTCTCGATGGCCTTGGAAGCCAGGAAGCGCACCGGCAGCGGATATGGTGAACCGCTTTCTGTGTCGATCTCTACCGCCGAATCACAGGTCCTTATCGTTCGGTTCGGTGTAACCCATGTCGATACCCCGCCATGCTGCGGGAGGTAGACTAATTGCCCGAATGTTTCTGGAAGCCATCGAATGTAATTGCAATTGTCGCACACGTGTAGGATATTAAACAATCATCCATTTCATCTCATTAGTATTGAAAGCATGGGATGAACACCAGGCCGACATGATACCGGGGCTTCGCATAGGGTGATAAGAAGTGGGCTGCTGGATAAGCACTTGGGCGAGGGGGTTTTGTTTACATAGCCCCTTTTTATATGTGATATATCACGAACGTCTTGCAGTCAGATTGGCCAAAGCATCACAACCACATCTCACTTACATTCAGCTAAGCGTAATACCCGTTGGGTGTTCTGCCTTACTTACCACCAACCTTAAAACTTTATCCTACCTTCTGAAGATTCACGGGTAAAACCCCGTACGCCTGGTTGTTTCACAGCCACAAGCTATGCACACCAAGGCTGACGAAGCTGGAGTACGGTGAGCCGAAGCAAGTCTCAACCAGCAAATGCCCTGATATGCCGCGCTTGCCCATCACCGTCCTATCGTCAAAACCTTTTCAAAACGAACATGCTCCGTGGATGAACCAACAGCTCCTGGCGCCGCTGTGCATTTTGAGACTTTGACATACAATAATGATACAAGAAAAGATATACAGAGCCACAAGCAATGGCTATAGTTCCCCTCCAATATTGGTAACAATGCCGTGGTCTAATCCACCTGAAAGAAACAACCGTAACGCCTTCGTGCTCCCAAGCCCGTATTATGAGGCCATCATCACACCTCTTTCAGCGTACACCCTCTTTCAAGGAATAACGTTGACTCCGATCGACTTGGCCTGGTAGATGACCGCCCTGCAGAGACCCTCGAGGGGCAGGCCGGAGAGACGGAGCTCGGACTGCTTGATCTTGGCGATCTCATAGACGTGTTTGAGGCTGATGGTGCCGACAACCTCCTTGCCGGGGTTGCTGGCGCCCTTTCTCTTGCCGCCCTTGCCTATCGGGGCCTCGGCGGCGTTGAGCAGAAGCCATGATGTGTGGGGGGTGCGGACATCGAAGTGGAACGAGCGGTCGGGCCTGACGGTAACACGGACGGGCATCGGGGTACCGGTGATGATCTGGGCGGTTCTGGCGTTGAACTCCTGTACAGATTTGAGCGCATGTCAGCTTGTGTTCTGGATATTATATGGGTGGGCGCATGCGAACCGACCTTGCAAAAGTCCATGGACTTGATACCCTTGGAACCAAGGGCCGGACCGACCGGGGGACTCGGGCTGGCCTGACCGGCACCGACAATGAGCTTCACCACCTGCTCAACACCACCGGCACCACCTTTTGCGGCCTTGGACATTTTGGCGACTCGACTGCAGGGACCCTCGGGGGAAGTTGAGTTGTGTGGAGAACGGAAAGGCGATGCGGCGCGTCTGCAGTCGCGTGTTACACTTTCGAGGTCGGTCGGGTACTCTCGTTCGCGACAGCGGCAGCAACGGCGGCGGCGGCGGC
>RANY01000511.1:0-26484 GCA_009805235.1 Neurospora pannonica FGSC 7221 | reverse complement strand
GAAGGCTCGGGCGTGCGCGCCCTAACCGGCGCCTCCTTCGCCTACGACACCATGACGCTCGAGTCGTGCGCAGCCAACTGCACCGCCGCAGGCAACTTCGCTTACTTCGGCACCGAATACTCGCGCGAATGTTTCTGCGGCAACACCCTGGCAGCTAGCAGCTCCGAGGCGCCCGATAGCGAGTGTAACATGCTTTGCGCTGGTGACGCGACGGAGTATTGCGGGGCGGGGAATAGGCTGGAGTTGTACTCGACGACGGCGACGCGCACGGCTAGTGCGGTGCCGCAGCCGACGGCTACCCTGGGGAGAAAGGAGAACGTGGGCGATTACGTCTTTGTCGGATGCCAGACTGAAGCTACTGAAGGCGGTAGGGCGCTGGAGGGCAAGTTCTGGGCTGATGATGGGATGACGCTCGAGGGATGTGCGGAGGCTTGTAAGGGGTGGGAGTATTTTGGGGCGGAGTATGGGAGGGAGTGTGAGTCTTTTTTCTTCCTTTCTTTCCCCTCTCTTCCACTTTCTTATGGGACAAAGACTAACCGTATAAAACAGGCTTCTGCGGCAACACCCTCCGAGGCGGCTCCGCTCCCGCTCCGCTGGCTGATTGCAGCTTCACCTGTGCCGGAAATCCTTATCAGTATTGTGGCGCTGGGAACCGGCTCGAGCTCTATCGGTTGGCGAGTGCTAGTTCGTCATCGAATGCAAGGAGGTCTCGTGGGGAGAGAGGACGGAGGCTATAATAATGTTTTCAGTTAGGATCGGGATGGCTGAACTACAATACGGATAGGATACACACATTGATGGGATCTTGGAGTACATACAATGTTATGAATGGTCGTTGAATGGTCAGTTGACTGGAGTTGACGGAGATAATGAGTTTGATACCTGAACAAGGCTCTGAGGTAGGTGGTGATTATGAGGGTACTGAGTAATTCAACCTTTACTATTCCAGCATCTGTCCGCAGAGAATGGAAATCACCAACCTACACCAACCGCACCTTCCTCATCCTTCGTTGTGCCTGCCCGTGGTTCTACCTCCGGCTTTCTACGCGTACTACCTCCCATCCAGATCCCAAATAGTGCTTGCACGACCTGCAATCTGTTCCCGTCCTGATGAAGGGAAGAAAGATCAACCAGGTACGGTACTGCCTCCCGTCCTACTGGGCTGCCAGGCACCACCGGCCCCTTCCCACATCCCCTCTCAACGCCTTTCTTCCATCCGAGGCAACCCTAACGGGCCTCTACACCCAACAAACATCCGATACCAGACAGCAAGTGCCGCGCCAAGGGGAAACAACGAACTGTCCCCGTCTCGCCTCGCTGCGGCCTTCCCTGAATTGCCTTCACTTCCTTCCACCTTCCCCTTTATGACCCGATCTCCCGGTGTCCCCTCAAATCAACAACCAACAAGATAAGAAAAAGCGCGGTTAGTATAGCGGTCAGTACTCTCACGTTTCCCAGTGAGGGTTGGATCCCAAAGAAGAGTAACGAGTGACCCGGGTTCGACTCCCGGACTGCCGCATTGTTTATTTTTATTTTTTAGCCCGTATTTCTCTGGGGATGTTTTTTGCTGGCTGCTGTGGGGGAGACGTGTATGTTTGGGAGGTGTGATCTTGTTATTTTTGTAGTATCTTGGTTTGATGTTAGGAGTGGTGATTATAGAGCAGCTGCTCGCTGTTGAGCTTCATCCGGTCTTTAAGTTGTGTTTCAATATGTAGCATGGCGGATGAACATCAATTTTTAGTCCCATCGTGTTCTTGGGGCTCTACTGAGCTCTGGCTCATACGGTGGTGTTCTTTGTGTGGTCACAAGAGCACGAACTCAAGTCGGAGTTGGTAGTAGTAGTAAAGTGTATAAATATCTAAAAAAAAAAAAAAAGCTAGCAATAAAACCCCCAGCCGAAGAATGCTGTTTTGTACGCCGAGCGGGTTGGTGTCTTGCCTGCCTGCCTGTCCTCAGACAGACAAGACAGGCAGACAGCAAAATCTCACAAAAACCCAGCCAATCACCCTTCGTTCGCCGCCGTCCGTTGTCGCCGAAAATCAAACTAAAAACTGACATACACCGACCTAAAACCGACACAAAAATTTGTCCGACGCCTGTCTTGCTTTGTCCTAGTTCCTGTTCCTTAATCGCCTTGCGTCCGTCCGTCCGTCCGTGTGTGTGTGAGCGTAGCATACGTCCGTCCATTGCATATGCGTTCCGTCGTCCTTCCTTGGGTATTGTCTTGGGTATTCCTTCCTCCTTTCCTAGAGTAGTACAAAGAAAGTCGTAAACCGACATATGCGTGTCTCTTCTTCTTCTTCCTCTCTCTTTGTTTGTGGTCTGTGTATTGTAACAATACGTGTAATATGTATGTATGAATGGTAAGGTTTCGTTTATGATTTGATGATGATTATGAAAAATGGATGGGGGATATCTGAATGCGAAGATGTGAAAAGACCAAGAGAGCTCCGGGGGTATTTGTTGACAGTAGAGAGAGAGAGTAAGAAAAGTAGAAAAATCCCTTTAACAATGCATGTAGTGATGATGATGAGAGGGGTGACCTTCGCCCAAGTGACGAGGTCGAAAAAGAAGGGAAAAATCATGAGATAGGGGAAGGAAATGCAGCATGGATGTGCGAGGATCAGACAGGATAGGATAGATCAAAGGAACGGACGGCATAAGACATGATGCCCATAGCCCCATATGTCCCAAACGCTCTCCACCCAAATCAGAGCCAGGGGTAATGACAAACTTCATGAAACCACCAGCATGCTCCGGGACAGCAGGAATGCAAACCTGCCCATGAACCCCTGAAACGCCGATCATCCCTTCACATCAAATTCGTTCAACCCTTACCCACAAACCCCCTCGTCCGATTCATGCCGCTCACGCGTCTTCCCGTTCCCGTTCCGTTCCGTGTGCCATCCGGCATGCATTCCATCCCATCAAGGCAACCCGCCCTGACGCTTAAAAACCCGTTTCGTCCCGCCAACCTTGCCCATGTCGCCGAACTTCCCATCTGCAATAGCTGGCGAATCCGACACTTTACGGCTCATATTAGAGGCGCTCTGCACCTTGGCCTTCATGTCCTCCACCCACGCTTTGTCCTCCTCGCTCATTTCAATATTCTTCGTCCGCGGGCCTGCTAATCCAAGCACAATCTCCTCATCACCACGATGGCTGAGGCGGGAGCTTGAGCGAGAGCGAGTCGAAATCGAGCGGGAGCGGGCTGCTGCTGATGGGGGTCTTGGCGATGATGCGCCAGTCGCTTTACCCGCCGGGATGAAGGGCGTCTTAGGAGTCGCTTTGGGTGTTCCGGCGTTCTCCTCGCTTGCCTCCGCAGGCTTTCTAGTCTTGCGGACGTTCAAGGGAGTATCGGGAGGGGATTGTCGATCCTGATTAGACCGTCTGGATGGCGGCCGAGTGGGCGAGCTAGAGCCACCGGCTGTTACACGAGGCAGATTGACCTCCACCTTGCCATCTAGCACGACGTTTCGGCGATGGTGACTGGCGAAAACCCTAAGATACTCGCCCAAATCGGCCCATCCACCACCAACTCGTACCATGACCCGTTCGCCATGCTCGCCAACGCATCTGATGAACAGCTTGATAGGGGCATCACCGTTGTTCCTCGTAAGGTGGTAAATCTTAATATCACGATGACTGCCGCGGTGGCGTTGTCGGGAACTGCGGGAAGGCGCCGGGGCAAGAGTAAACGAAGGTGTCCCGGCACGGGAGGACAAGGTAGACCTCGTCGACAAGCTGGACTGGCTCCGGTTTCGCAGCTCCGGCTTGGATGACTTCCTGTTTAGCGCAGTGAAATCGGGAGGATTCAAATTAATCGGCGAGGGTTCAGAGGTGAGGCGGATCTTAGCCGGCACAGACTCCAAAATCTCACTAATTTGCTGCTGGAGCTGGTCCAACTTTTCTTCCGAATTTCCGGCACTAGACTTGGATGGGCTTCCGTCCGCATTAATAGCCGATGACTCGAAATTCGACTCGTCAAAGTCTGGCAACTCCGCCACAGTTGGCATGTCGTTAAATCCGCGCGACTGTGATCTGAGCCTCGACTTTGATCTGCTGAAGCGCGGAGGAGAGCTTGGAGGGCTGACATCGCGTGAAAGACTGCCTTCAAGATCCTTACTCCGTCTTCGAGAGCGATCCGGAGTCTCCTGTTCGAGTGCACGATTTCCAAACACAATGGTTGAAGTGGTGGAGAAGTTGCTACCGCGTCTCGAGCGGGGGAAACTAGGGAGATCATGCTCGAGGCTATCATCGAAGTCGAAGTCTGAGTCGAAGGGGTCTAGTTCGAAATATTCGCCATCGGATGTCACATAGCTCAGACTGGAGGAATGAGGCCTGGAGCCCTTCACACTAGCAACAATATTAGGAGAGGGCATCATCCCTCTTACCGGAGCTTCGTCGATATCAGATCCGTCAAATCCGCCCAGAGCACGATCTTCTGCGGGTAGGCGCTCTTCACTGGTTTCTGGGGCTGCAGTTTCGTCCACAAAGGTCCAAGAGTCATTTTCTCCTTTCTCGGCGTCATTCTCGTCGATTCCGTCCAGAGGAACATGGACTTTGATTAGGGGAGGGACATTGACGTTCATAGCCTTGGTATTATCTGTCGAATAATCGCTTTGTTGGTCTTGGTCGGTCGAAGTAGCTACACCGTTTGTGGCTGCAATGTTCGTCTGTTGTTGTTTCCGTTCATCCAAACCCAGCTTGGCGGTAGTATCGCTATTAGTTGGCGCAACAATCTTCAAGTCTGCTTGTTTGATCTTGAGCTCGCAGGCAGCAACCCATTCGCCATATTGCTTCTCTAGAGACTCTACTCGGTCCAGCCATTCGTCAGGAAGCGTGTATTCCCATCCTTCTAGATTATCAAGCATGACGTCTAGGTCGCGGCCGGCCTTTGCGACTTTCTTCTCCAGTACCGACTTCATCACGTTGAACTCGGCCCATGACAGCGGCGAAGGCGGCCTGTTCGGTATCGCGCGAGCATTGGCATCCAACCCAGCTACATTCCGTCCAGACTGAAGAGCAATTTCTCCATCAGCGAGAGTATCCAAGAAGGCGGGAACCCTCTTCAGAACAAGCAATCGAATGCTCCAGGAGTTTAGGAGTCTGCTAAGACGAGCCAAATTCGGTAGGGTTTGCATGATAGTGGCCGTAAGAAATGCTGTAAGGTCGTCCATGTGGGCATAGCTGGGGAGAGGTCGGTTTGAGCCCAAGATCGGAGAGCCGGAGGTTGATAGCGGGACAATATGGTTGCGCAGGATATGGTTCTTGATTTCCTCGATATCGATCTCCTCCATGCCCTTGTATATCTCGTCCACGCGCTTCTCATACTTGGCAACCTCGGCAGCAGGCAGGCTGCCACAGTATAGCTTGTCGGAGAGCTGGGATCCCGATTCAAACTTCCTTCTCTTCAAGTCGGGCACCTGAAAGCCGGCAGAGCTCGCGCCGGACGGCCAGGGCCACGATGAGAGCTCATCGAGCCATTCCTGGATTTTGTTGCTAGCAATGGCGGCTCGGAGAGCAAAGGCCTGCTCGGTTGGGGAGGCGGAAGCCATGCATGCCCTGAAATCCCCCGTAGGGTTCCGTATGGTATCGAGTGCGGTGCGCGGGGTGAGGTTGGACAAGAGGTCGTCGTTTTCGCGGTACTGCCGGGGAGGCGATTCGGTAGAGGATCGCGGGGGGCGGCTACGTGGGGTGACGACCGCGAGGGCGTGGGAGAGGTTGGGAGAGGAGGAGGGGGATCTGGTCATGGTATTCGGTGTTCGTGGTAGGTCTTGTTCTCATGGGCGTGTGGTATGTCCGGCTGGACGGCAGCATAACGGCGCTGTTTCGTATTATTCTATGAACCTGGGGATCTCGCAGATACGATGCTGTCGTCGGCTCCCATAGTCTAAACGAGGTTGAATCGGGGAGTGTCTCGTTGGGAGTCGGACACCGCCTGGAGCAATGTCGTCTTCCGCAGTCGATTCGGGGAGGAAGAAGTAGTCTGATGTGGTCGCAGAGCTCGGAGATCGGAGGTGGTGATTATGGGGGTTTGTAGAGATAAGTTGTAGGTAAAGGTACTAGGTTATTGGAGTTGTATGGGCTGGCAGGCGGTCGCCGGTTACCGGTCGCCAGTCGCCAGTCGTAGGAATTAGAAAGCCAGGAGATCAGGCAAGTACGGCCGGATCTTGAGCTTATGAATATGGTGACAACGGAAGGTGCGTAGTAGTAGCTCTTTCCGTGGCCGTGAACAATGGTGGTCGCACAGAAACAAGTAGTTGTACCCGACCAGTCGCAAATCTGAAATTACGGAGGAGGTACTGAAGGAGGTACTGAAAGTATCGGCAGCAATGCGACGGCCCGTAGTAGATGTAGGTAGGGCAACAAACAAGCAACTTGACTTGTCGCAAACTGGCGGGAGCAGCAATCAAGGCGGGGAATAAAGGTCCGAGGTACGCAACTGGTACGCAGGAGAACACGGAGAAGACGCAGGAGGGACTGCGCTAGAACGAGAATGCGGTCGATCAGGTGGACGGCTCTAGGAGTAGCGTAAGGACGGTACGCAGCATGTACGTAACAGTGCAGAACAGCCGGCGGCGGGATTGGATCAAACGAATTGTACGAAGGGCTTGGAAGGCGCAAAGGGGGCTCGTGAGAGGGCAGCAAAGAAGGGCCGTGGTCCGTGGAGGGGAATTGAAACTAGCGTAGGGAAAAACGAGTGAATGGCGGCAGCGCGCAGGAGCAAGGTCTAGCAGGACCAGAATCAAACGAATGGCAGCTTGATTCAGCGAGAATCCGAGCAGTAATTGGATGCAAGTCAGAACAGGTGGATGAGGCGGATCACGGATGGTCGAGAGCCATCAATGAGATGAACAAGATGGAACAAGTGTGGACTTTTTGGGACCTGAACCGTACCTGGAACCAAGACCGACCCAGACTTGCCAGACCCACACGCACCACTCCCAGGCCCGGGCCCCCTTTCGCTTAGGGCCCGATTGGGTTTAGTGATGCTATTCCAGACATTATCGAACGGCATATGGGGAGAATTTGCGCCGTTTGATTCGCCGCTTTCAGCCCTCTGGTGCTGTGCACTTGACTCTGTTTGGGCCCGACATTTCAAATTGCACCCTGTCCGATGGTCGTGTGCTGTCTCTAGGCCGGGGCTCCTGGCTCTCTTCCGCCCCGGCCGGCTGCCCGCTGAGATTCCGTTGCGATGGCTTGGTTGCGGATGCGGTTCCAACGTCCCAACAGGTGAAAGAAGATTGCTCCCGGGGTGCTGCTGTTGGGTTTGTTCCATCTGGAGCTGCCCAGTGCGACCTCAGCGATGCCCTCCACGGGTGCCACGCCATGAGGGACCTGGTGGATGCCCGCGCCATCATCCTTGGGATGGTCGACGACGCGGAAACCGTTCAGCTTTGCGCGCGGCGCCTCGGGACTCCAGGACGCCAGGAACAGGGGGAGCAGGGACAGGCCAATGTCCGACAGGGGCAGAACAGGAGCGAGCAGGGGTGACACGGTCATCATAATGGACTGCTAACACCATTCAGGACTAACTCACGATGGCCACGGCTCCAGTCCCGACCTGTTCCTGGATCACCTCCAGGCTGGCCTGTGAGTGTCGAGTGTGTGTGGGGAAATGTACGCTGCTGTCATCACTGGTGTGCCCGCTGAGCCCATCTTTTGCCAGGACAAGACTGGACAGCCAAAGCAAGGCATCGCCGTCCGGCTCTGTCCCGTAACATGCTGGCTGTGATGAGGCCGCAATCTGACCACCACGCCGATACGATCCCGATCCGACCACGCCGGCCTTTGTGCCTCTCTTCCGTTCGCGTCGCTTGTGCCAACAAACCACCAACACAGCCGCAGTGCCGCAGTGCCGCGCTGCTGAAAATCTCAATGGCGCTTGGCGAGGCTCTTGTGCGCGAAATCGTGTCAAAGTCTTGGGTACCTTGGCATGAGGATGATGCAACTCCACCTCGTTGAAACCCCGATTCTCAATTGTTCAGGCTGCGGTAAGGCTCCGTGTCCGGACTCTGAAAATACAGGTTGAGGGGCAGCTTGTTTACTGGTCGGCCTGTTCCTGCACCTTTACTGCAGATGGTGACGTGGGACGGACACGGTTGGGTCTTCCCATCCAACCAACCTCACCCGGCCTCACTGGGTGCGGAAAAGGAAAGAACTCCAAGGCAGCCGCGGGTTATCTCTCGTCCAGCTTGGCAAAAGTTGCAAGAACCACCATCATCTCATTGCCCATGCTCTTCTGGTTCTTTCACCAGAAACAATTTTGGGCACATATCACTCCCCCGCACGAGTCAAAGCCAGTGTTGGACATATCCCAGTTTTGTGATCAATATCATCTCTTTTTATTTGTCTCTCTGTTTCGCCAAGTTCTGGAATTATCATGGTCCAAGCTGTATCCGATTGCTCATTTTGGCATCTTTCTCTCATTGCCCTCCACCCTCCACCAACAAAGCCTGTACTGATGCCCGATGTCATTGTCCTTGTCCCATTATTTTCAATAAGTACCCAGAGATCACAAATCAAATCCCCAAGTTCTCCTTTCAACGCCATTGTACCGTTTTTCTGTACGCAGCGCCCCGTGTCATCAAGTACCCATCATGATCACCCCGTTGCCTTCAACGGAGCAGGAATATCCCAAAAGAAAAGAAAGCACTAGAAGTCGAAAGCCATTATTACCAGTTCCTCCGGCCAGACGCCCCATCCAATGCGAATAGAAAAAGGAAAGAAAGGAAGAAAATCCCTTAGCAAACAGCCGCGGGGGCAGCATTGCTGTTGCACGGTCCATCAAACATCCACTCGTCGTCGTTCTCGTGGCTCATGGTAAACGCTTCCATGAAATCGCCTTCTACGGCTTCGGGATCGAGGATGCTACCAAAGGCATCGTCGAAATAGTTGGCCATGGCGTCGTTGGTGTCACAGTCCATGGCGGTGGTTTGGACCTCCTCATACGCGGTCTTATCTACCGGAGGGGTCAAGCCTGCCGATGACATGTCCTCAACGTCAGTTTGCGGCGGCGTGCTGCCGCCACTGTCCACGTTCACCAGGACCAAAGCACCTGGGCCATGCCCTACCCCCGATACCATGGCATCTGCTTGTGGAGGACGATAAAAGGCGGTGTTGGTCGACTGGAAACATGAGCTGGTCTCAGGTGGTGGTGTTGGCTCCTTCTGTGGTCCTAGCTGGACCTGATGGCCAAGGTTTACCGGAGCTGCCTGAGGACCCTGAGGGCTGATAGCGGTGGCCTTGTGACGGGCCTCAACCCCCATTAAGAATCCGTGTGCGAACTCGGCCGCTGCGTACATGCCGCGCAGCTGGAGCAGCAGCTTCGCGCACACCTCAAAGTCCCGGCGTGCTTGCTGGCTGAGCTCAGGATCCGGAGATCGGCTATGCAGCAGGTGAACCGTCATGGCTGGCAGTGTCACCGTCACAGCCGTGGTGGGTAGGTACTTGGCCAGTCCGTGGCGCAAAAGGTCTTCTGCCATTCTCGTCACCATGGTAGCCGCGTGGTGCACCTTGCTCCGAGCCTGCTGAGCAATCAGGCTGGTCTGAGCAGATTGAGTAGCGGCCTGCTCCATGGTCAAGTAGTGCGGCCTGTGCAGCGCCGAGACGGTCGTGTGGTAGACCATGTGGAGGAGAGTACGGTGAACAGCCACTGGCTTGTCCTCCTCTGCAAGGGCCTCCGTCAGGAGTGGCCTGTATTGGCAGTCCTCAGGCAGCTGCAAACGCCAGTTCTCCAGCATCTGATCCACCTTCTGGACCTCCTGGATGTTGTTCAGGCTCTTGTTCGGGAACAGCATGGTGGTGCTCGACGTTGTTTGACCGGCTGGGAGACCACCGTCGTGGTTGAGGACCGTGTATTGTGTCTTAATCATGTGGCAGATACCAACGCAAATGCGCGCTTTCTGGATGCACAACCGGGCAAGCTGTCTCTGCGTGGCGACGTTTCTGACAACAGCGCAGTTGGGCCCAAGCAGTTGGTTATCGGCCGGAAGCTCCATAATCTCAAAGTCGGATTCCTCCAACATGGGCACGTCAAAGTCCTCGTCCTTGATCCGGGTCGGCCGGCGCATTCCTAGCGCAATGAGGCGGTCGCGCATGAAGCAGCACCACCAGATCCGCTTCCACAGTTTCCTTTGCGCAGGCGGCATGGCCAAGTTCGCCGGATTGCGGTGGATGCCAATGGTGAGTCCCAATGAAATTGCAACTCCGATCCAGTGCCAAGTATCTTTCTGATCCTCCGGTGTTTCGTACCAGTAGGTCATGAGAAGCAGAGACTGGACAAGATCGAGACGGTCCTTTTCAACATCGCAATCGTACAGAACCCGAGTTCTCATAAACAACTCCTTCCGAGCGTTCCTACGGCTCCCTAGCCCGGCCGCGTCCAGATATTTTTGGTCTACAAAGTTAGACCCCGCAAACATAACGGCTTGGTAGAGGACCAGGCTGATTTGGCCCGATTGTCCGTTGGAGTGAATGGCGGTAAGGAACTGACGCAGTTCCAGAAGCGGCATGTAGGGATGGACATATTCAACATAAGCCTTGAGCATGGCATTTTGCACCTCAGGCGTCGGGATCGTAAAGGCTCCCTTGGCCATCATGTATTGCACATCGACTGCGTCCTTGGGCGGGAGAGGCTTGAAGAAGTTCGGAAGATGCGGAGAGACGGTCCGGTTGGGTTTCGGTTGGAGGTTTGGTTGTAAGAAAGGTTGTGGTGGGGGCGTCGAAATCGACGTAGGTGTTGGTAGTGGGTTCACAACCGTCGCAGAAGAGTTGGTGAAGTTTCCGGGCATGGTGGTCATTAGCTGTGGGTTTTGCCAAAGACGCGCGCTGGCTTCGGGGAGACTTGGGTTGTTCCAGAGTCCTTGGGTTTGTGCCGCTTGGGCGTCTGTCACAACGTGATTCGGTCAGATGCGGCTCCTTTACAACCCGGTTACTCGGGAAAGACTGGTGACTTACAAAGTGGCTGCATCAGGGCATTTCCCATGGAAAGAGGGAGTCCAGCTCCATTCATCATCTGGAAACCAGCCATGAGCGAGGCATTGGCATGGGCAGCAAGCTGCTGGCTAGAGAGGATCGGCTGGTGACCGAGAGTCCTCGCGCCAAGTTCACCGCCCACAGCCGCAACTCCATTGGGAACTCCTTGTCCGGCCAAGATGTTCTTCCTACACAGAGGGAAAGGGCAATGGCGTTAGCCACTGCTCGGGTTACTTGGTTCTGAAGATTGGGGAGGCATGGATGCCGAGGCACTCACTTGCGACGCCGACTCTCCATAACCACACATTCGACCCGATCCCATTTGCAGTTGTTACAAGGTAGACCGCCCTCGACAACATTGCAGCGTACTTTACGGTTCCGGCATGTCAAGCAGGCCCGAGCCGCACGTCTTTTTGCTGGCCTGGGGTTCTGGCTATCTGCGGGAGTGGCTTTTGATGGTCGCTTCTTGGAAGGTGTCGCGGCTTCGATCTTTGCGAGGGAACTCGGTTTCTCTTCGCATGGCGACGTACATACTGGTCCTGTCGACTCGTTCTCCGTCGATGGGCTCGGCGAGGGAGTGCACTGTGATCCTTCCCCAGAATCAGACATTTTGAAGAAAAAAAAAGGCGAATTTGATGCTTCGGACGTTTTAGTATCGAAACTGAGCTGATAAAAAGGGTGAGTTATTCTGTGGTGAGATTATAGTCAACTCCGGAAGCAGGCTGATGTGTGTTGAGGTTGCTGGTAAGAGTGATGACGGTGATAGGGCTCGGTTTCCGATTAGGTTATGTCTCGATGGATGTTGGTAAGTCGTTACTTGATATTTGCTGTCTATTTACCCAAATCCACGTCGACGTTCACCTTGACGAATTCATCCAAGAGGACCCGGATTAGGAGGTGGGGGAGAGGATGTTTTATATTGTTCCCTTGAGCTGACGGTGTACTTGGTACATACACACCTCACCCTGTCAAGGTCCCATATCCTCGTACATATGGGGCATTAGAGGAGGCACTAGCGAGCCAAGATTGGGGCCCCATGTCAACCCATCGAGGTATGGATCCGGGTTTTGGGAGCTGCTTTCTGGAAAGTTGGATGAGGCTCAAAGGTCAACCCCAGCGGCTAACAAGAAGCGTGACGAGTCGTGACAGCGGGAAACGCTGTCGATTTGCTGAACTGACATTTCCGCAACAGAGATAGAACGCCCGCTTGCAAGAAAGATAAGATGCCAACGCTGACCTTAAAAACAAAACGTCAACAGCTCTCGAAAAAAATACTTGAAGGTATTCGACACACAAAAATCAAGATCGTTTCCTAGGCAAAATAGTTGCCCCACCAATAGGTACCCCGGCAGACGCCCAGAGAGCTAGCTACAGCGACGTACAGGAACGGGAGTCGCTCACATGCCTATCACGAGCTTGGAAGTACAGTACAAAAGCCCGCCGTACCCGTCTCATCGTCCTGTTCGTGTCCCAACCCTCGTCGAGCCCCTCGTCCATCGTCATGGCCTTCGACCCCGTCTCGCCCGTCTGGGGCTGGCACTGCGAAGTGGAATCCTCAATCGAGCCCATTGCTCCGAACCTGGTTGTGATTGGGTATCCACTCGCTGGCCATGCCTCAAAACGGTGAGATCTTGGAGCCTGCGTACATAATTGAATCCGTCTTTCTCCAGTCTTTGTTTATTTTCTGACCTCCCCGCCTCTTCTAACTCCATACCCAGAGTCTTTGTGACTACATGAACTCCTCCACAGTCACCCAAATCTGTTGGAGTCTCGAGTGAATCAGCGGGGACATAATGAAATGGCGTCTTCTCCGTCGACTTTTTCAAGATCTTGATTGAGGAAAGAGATGAGTGTGGAGGAGCCAATCACGACAGTTGCGTGGATGGTGTGGCAGCCAAAACGGGCTTAGATTTGCTGCCTACACGTGCAAGTTGCAAGCCGAAAGGTACAGTCAAGTCAACGAGCCAGGGGTTACTTGAGCAAAAGTCAAGACACCCCAGGCCGTCGCGCAATGTTGCCAGCGGTGGAAAATGTTACGGTCATGTGCCCAACTGCCCACCTTTTCTTAACAGTTTGGAACAAACCTTGCAACCCACGAACCCACCCATGCCCCATTGCTACCCCATGCTGGCCGTCGTTGGGAAAATCAGTGGCAGAAGAGGAAAGGCAGCAAGGTACTGCACGCAACGGTACGTGGCGGATACCACAAACCCTTGATCTGAGTCCTGGCCTTTGGGGTAATAACTCCGTTGCTGGTCCTTTGCACATGTCAATGCTTTGAAGCTTTGAATCACGAGCTTCGAGTTTTGACTCTCCTATCTAGGGTCAGACGGACTTTTTTGGAAGTTCAATGAAGTCTCCGATATCTTCCATACGGACATTATCGGCATCAAGAAAAACTCCCACTCCGTCCGCCAGCCAGCCCCTTTTTTCTGTGAGGTTTCTTTGGCTTCGATGCAATGCGAGGTACCTGAAGTCGAAGTACTGTTTGTATTCTGGAAGAAAAACTGGGGAGCATTATCTCCGTTCCGTTTCTCTACAGTCTACACACATAACCCTCTCTTCTTCGACCCCGATCCTTTGTACTGTAGGCCTGTAGCAGTTGTGCGAGAAGATAGGGCACCAATAATGGCATTCGCTATTAACAACCAAAACTGGATCTCCTCGATTGGCAAGGGAACAATGGGCCAGTGACAGGTCGGCCGTTTGACCGAAGCAGCGAAGCGCGATGCGATGCCGCTTTTGTGTGTGGTTCCCCTAGGCCGGAGCGGGACTTCTCCGCAGTGGCTTCTGGGGTCCGGCCGGGGCGGTGTTCTGATTGACTGAGAGCACGAAGCGCACACTGTTTTATAGGTGGTACGGATTATCACCGAAACTACGAAGGACATACGAGCAAAAGCCTTCTTGGGATCTCAGGTCCAGACCTCGTCGGGAATAACAAAAACATTAACGACGACGACTACGACCATGTTGATATCGCAACACCGCTGCACAGAGCCCAAGACAACGATCGGAGACTCCCGGGTGCACACCGTTGTCCGATTATCGATAGCAACCTTGATAACTGGAAGAGATAACAACAACACATGAAACCGAAGATCACCAACTGTCACATTCCCACAGACGCTAAGAACAGAGGTGAAGCGAAACCTGGGGAATCCAGCACCTCATATGTATGAATCCGTTGCCAATTTGACACATCTGGGGTTCATCCACTTCATTTCAAGTTTCGTGATGGTCAATCACCACGACGGCAGCATCATCATCATCATCATCAAGGACGACGAAAGACGAGACAACAACAATGAGCCACAAATTCCGACGATCATCATTACAAACTGGGATTAGCTTCGGCCTTGAATCAGTTGCTTGGGGACGAGCCTAACGAGAAACGGTGATAGTTGCATGCATCACCGTCTTGACCGTCGTTGTCACCGTCACCGTCCGTCGTTGGCGGCGGCGGACCCCGTTTTTCTGGAAGCCCACTTTTTACAGGACTGGGCAGCAATCAACCAATCCACAATTTATGAACAATGTGGATTTGGGAAATTTGAAACGGTTCTTGGCTGATGATGTGGTTTTCTGGAGTCTCTCTCTTTTGTGTTCTCTTTTGGAGTTTTGTTTTGTTTTGTGTCCTTCTCTTATTTACCCCTGAGTCTCCCCATCACAAAGTAAACAAAACAATGTCAGGTTCAGTTGAAGAAGGGGTAAGCCATGATCCTGTCAGGTTCGAAGCAATGCATTAAATTGCATTCGAATGGTCATCATTCACGAGATCATGGCCAGAACCCACGATCGATAAACGAGCAAACATCACGACCACGCATCCTTCAATCTCTTTTTTTCTTCAAGGGACTTCCCCATTGATGCCAAGAGCGGTGAAGCCTGGCTCGTTGTCCACAGGCAAGCGAACGACAAAGGAAAGCTGTGGGGATGAAAAAGATGGAGAGAGGCAGAAAAAAAACGATCACCGATCTTTTTTTTTTTTTTTTTATCTTTTCCTCCCTGCCTCCCCCGCTTCCATTGGCGGCCAACCCCACATTCCTCCGCAAAAGCCAAGCTTTTTTTTAACTGCTGCCCCTCCGCACACCATGCTGACGGGGCCCCGCAGACGGTGATGCCACTGTGCCAAACACCAACAGATCGTTCACTGTCACCACCATCACTGCACCGTTCAGAGCCTCAAGCCCACTTCTTCAGTCTTCTTCTTCTTCACCGTTTTCACCAAAGCTCCCCCAATTAAGTCTTCAGCTTGGCAGCCTCGGCAGCGATCCCAGTTCCAGCCTCCCCGCCTCCAGCCGCCCAGTCCGCCCACAGCTCACCGGCGACCGGCCGACCCGGTCATGCCCCTGTCTCTCTCCGTCTACGCCGTCCTCCTAGACAATTTCACACCGTTCTCCGTCGGCGTCCTCTCCGTTCCACACGCACTCCCTTCGCCAGACTCCGTCAGGAACAGACGGGCGAGACAGGTTCACCCCTCCTCCTCATTATCAGCTCCGTATAACCCCAATCTCGTCCCTTCCCGGCCCCGGGCCCTGGTGATGGGCCTGGCCGGACCTGGACCAAAACTACCTACCCAGGGCCTCGTCCCCAGGAATACACACCCAGGGCACCCACAAAATGAAAGAACGGGTGGGATCACGAGACACGGGGAATACGGGGAAATGGGGCTTCCTCCGCATTTTATTCTCTCCTGCTACCCGGTGGTGCGAAAGAATGCCGGTCGGTGTAAGTGTCGTGCTTTTCCATCCATACGGTGTGCGATCCGGACTGGGTCTGCCTGCGTTAGATCCGATCGAAGCTCGACCGAAACCAACGGGAGGGAAACTACATTGACGGACAGTGTGATCCAGTGACTTAACAAACAGCAACGGATGGGCTTGGCTTGGCTTACACCGTTTGCCTATTGCCAAGAGCGTCATTGGTTGTGCGGAGGAGCACCTGGCAGAGGTATGTATGTACACTATATTGTACACGTTGGGGAGATCACCAGTTTCATCGAACTATCGACTTGGACATAGGAGGTGGTATTGCTAGGCATTGGCTGGTAGGTTAGAAGGCTGGCCATCAAGGGACTCGAGAGCGAACAAGGAGCGAAAGAAGGTAACGTACATCATTGTGAACCGTGAGGATTAGGTAAGGTGGTTGAGATAGTATCACAGAAGGTAAGCAGAGACTTCGTGAGAATTTACCTACTGACCCTGAGGATCGTGATCAACAAAAAAAACGAACAATAGATCAACGAAGGGAGTCAACAAGCGCGGTCAACCAGTAAACACTATAGGACTCGAGGCGTCACGAGAATAGCACAGAAAGAAAGGCACATAGGGGAGGTTTTATCTCCGTTATCGACTGGCAAGAGAGATGATACAGTATAACCTTGACACTAGGGACTAGAGAGTTATAAGACATCATCGAGATGAAACATCACCTATACGACTGGCGATCCATTCGGTGTCGCGAAGGATCATCGATGACAACCGATGATCATCTCCGGAATGTGTTCCGCGGTGTATATACTAGAGCTCCGATTTGACGACGGGTCTTGATTCGATACAAGGACTCGATATGTGCCTCTGCCCTCACTCGTCATTGATAGTATTCAACTAGGAGTCCAACACTAATCTTCAAGCTAACAAAAACTTGCCGGATTTCATTCGAATCTTCTGCCAACACCTACCTACCTCAACCCTCACGAGACCGGCCTGGGAACGAAAGGCGCGGTCGATTCATCTACGGCTCTGCACACCACTACGCATTTCAATCACCGGGCCAGTATACCAAGACAGCTTTTTACGTACAAATTACACATCATGTAGGGCAGATGTGGTAATCATTCCTAACTGTGTCCAGACTGATCTTACATTATCAAACTCGATCTCACCTTACCTTTTACTGTACCCTTCTATAGTATCCTTCTATAGTACACTCAATTTACAACCGGCTTATCCATAACCCGCAAGCCGTGTACACTACCGTCCACTGCAGAAGCTGGTAGGAAAGGGTAAGGTAAAACAGAAAGAAAAAAAGAAAGAAAAAATACAAAGCTGTTGTCGTTCCCCGTCAAGTACTTACAAGGATCCGAGAAAGTTCCAGATCTCTTGGGTTCCAGACTTTCAGAATTTTTTTCTTCACGTTGTTGGTTCTCATGCAGGTTCCGTCCGCCTGCACGTCGTTCGTAACGGAGCGAAGCGAGAAGCGACAAGCGACACGCGAGGACAGTGAAGAAATCTGTATGGACGCCACAAAACCGAAGAATGCAAAGAGAATGCATCATGATCTGATCTTCCCGATCCCCGATCCAAAGAAGAAGGGCTGGCGGCTGATGGGCAAAACGGGCGAGACGGGTTCGGTTACATTCGGGTGAGAGGAGAATGTTGTCGGAGATGGGGGGGGAGATGCGGAGGAGGAGAGGCGTTGGCGTCTGAATGGAGATATCTCGGGTATGACGAAATGAAACAAAACGGATGCTCACTCAGCCCTGCCATGGTGGCCGTCAAGGTGCGCAACTCAAAATCTTTGGAAGAAATCTAATCCAATGTATGCGAGGGATTCACTGGCGGTTATCTTTCTTACTTTGAACGGAATATGCGCACCAATTGGATTTGAGAACTGGATATGCTGTATACAGATGAAGATAATGTCTCCTACTGGTCTCCTATATCGGAGGAGTGAAATTGGGTATATGCTCAATATGGCACCTCTATATGCATGAACATGGTACAATGTTTACCATCACGGAGCGTCGCTATGACTTTGTAGAACCATTTTCAATGGCATCTCAACACAAGAAGCCAGCGTCAGAGAATACAGGGAGAAAACGTCCTTCTTTTGGAGAAGTGAAGAAGGGGAACAAAAGTAAACTGTGGGAAGATGATGAGGATAGTCATGAGGATGGGCTGACAGTCAAAAAATACGATCCCGGGTATGTCCCGCTCTGGGAGGAGAACAGTATTTTTTTATTTTATTTTTTGATTTTCAGTATACAAGGAAAAGAACAGCGATACAAGGCTCAAAAGCCAAGAGAAGAGACGAGGAGAGAACCAGAAAAACGTCAAGAGCAAGAGAGAAATGGTACTGACTGCAAGAAAGTTAAGACAACTAATTCGAGGAGGAGAAGAGTACGAAATGAACCATACTGCAGCAGCTGGTTTATCTAATCTTCTTCATCTGTTCTTCGTTCCTTCGTCACTTCGAAGTTCGAACCTCATTCGTGCCTTAACACCACACTAAATCTTCCCGCTTTCTTCCTTCCCCTTCTCATTCTCATTTCTTTCATCTTAGGTACCCATTCTTATACGTCCGGACAGTTTCCCTTCTCGTTTGGGAGAACTCATTGCTCTCGTTAACCATGCATGGCTCGCTGTGCATTTTTGCCTGATTAAGTATAGCTTTTCTTGCTACGGAAACTTCTTTTACAAAAGCAATGTGGTATATGGTAATATATTTGTGAGTTAGCAGCACGGCGAATGTAATGCAGGCCATTTTTGTTGAATCGATCTTTTTGAGGAGTTCACTATCCGGGATGAAAGGGGCTTTAGAAGATGTCGACAGACCGTAGAAAGGTATCTGAATGTCCTAACTGAAACTGGGTATATTGAGCCAGATATGCATAGCAGGCGACCTTTTCAGAATCAAATGGATTTACTCTGGTGAAACCTAGCTTGCCAATTTTCTGGATGCATGAAGATACCCATAATCCATGGAGGAAGCCAAATACTGGATTTACTGACTTTTTATATCTTGACTCAGTAATCAGAGACGTTGTCCTGATACATCAGCCATCATAGAGGTCAGTATTCCCTCCGCTGGCTTACAACAAAATTACAATAGAAGACTATCACATCAAACAGAAGATGGAAAAACGTAAAGATAAGAGTCATATGAACACATCAAATAAGTATTAACACTAAAAGTTACGAAACGCTAAACCAGATAACCTGGCATACTCCAGCAAAGCCGTAGTCATCCACAGAGGTAGGTAAACAACCCCCTTACCCCTAAACAGGCGGCTCAACCCCCCTCTCACAAACCAAAGTATCACTAAAACACCTCGTAAAAAGCTTATCACTCCCCTCCCCCAACCACACAACGTATCTCTTACTCTTCCCATTATCCCCTTCGGCACCAGGCGCCACCCAATTCTGCTTCTGCGTATCCCACACACTCAAATCCTTCCTCCTCAGTCTCAACGTAACCGTCTCGCTCTCGCCCGCCCCCAACTCCTTGGTCTTGGCGAAATCGCGCAACTGGATAATAGGCGTATCGTACCCGCTATCCGCAGGGAACTGCACATACGCCTGCACGGAAGCTTTGCCCTTGTGTTGAGTGCCGGTGTTTTGCACAGTCACGTCGAGTTCGAGGATGGTGTCGAACAGGGCAGGGTTACCGCCCTGTCCGCCGCCGGCAGGGACACCGGGCTTTTGCACGGTTGAGTAGCCCTCGGGGTAGGGGTAAGTCTTGGAGCCGGAACTGGTGGAAGAGACGCCGGCGGCGTAGGCCTTGTCGGCGTCGGACTTGGACAGCCAGGAGTAGATGTAGCGCCAGACCTTGGTGAAGCCGGCGGGCTCRTAGGCTTCGGAGGCGGGCGGGATCTTGGTGGAGAGGACGGGGACGGAGGGCTTGGGCTGGCGGGCGGGCGGCAGGGCGGAGGAGAGGGCGTTGACGATCTTGATGTGGGCGTCGGTGTAGTTGAAGGTGGTGTAGCTCAGACCGTGGCCGAAGGCGTAGCGGGGTTTGATCTTCTGCTTGTTGAGCCAGCGGTAGTCGATGTAGAGGCCTTCGCTGTAGGTGTCTTGGGGCTGGCCGATGATTTCCTTGACGAGCTTGGTTACGCTGTCAGGGAGGTCGTCCTCCTTCTTGGTGATGGAGTAGGGAAGGTGGCCCGAGGGCGAGACGTCGCCGAAGAGAACGTTGGCGAGCGACTCGCCGGCTTCTTGACCCGGGAGATGGGCGAAGAGGACGGCCTTGACGGAGGGCAGGTCAATCCAGGGCTCGACGATGAGGGGACCGACGGTGTGGACAACGACTACGACGTTCTTGTACTTCTCAGCAGCCTTTTGGACGAGCTTGTCGCCATTGTGCCAAGCGGAGAGCTTATCATTGTCGCGATCACCATGGTTGCCTTCAACAGCGAACGAGTTCTCGCCCGCATCGGAGTTGATAAAGACGATTGCAACGTCATAATCGGTGGGCGAAGGGGTGAGGATGAGGGGGAAGTTATCACTGTCGTAGAGCTTGACGTCTTCAACCCGCTTCTTGATGGCAGTGATGGGGTCGTCGAAATAGGGGTAGTTCGCAACGCCGGAGCCCCAGCCCATTCCCAGGGTGCCCTTGTTGCAGGCACGGCTTCCGCAAGCGTTGGGGCCAGCAGGGTCGACCCGGGCATCGGAGCCGAAGACTCTGAGGGGTGACTTGGTAGAAAGGGGCAGGAAATCACCGTCGTTCTTCAGAAGAGTGATGGCATCTTGGGCGACCTGGCGTGCAAGGAAGCCGTGATCCGCTTGAACGTCCACGAACCAGTTGACCTTACCAATGGGCGAGGCCGGAACAGCACCGGGGTATAGAAGTCCCTTTTCACTCGATACGTACGAGTGAAAGTTAACAGCCGGGAAGTCCTTGTCTTGGCCGAACTGATACCAAGCGGCCACAATTCTGGTCGCCATGTCGTTCAGCCTGTCCACTGGTACTGATCCGTTCAGGACAGCCTCCGTAAGGTGGAACTTCCACGGGCTACCACCAAATAGAGGGATTTGAGTGTCTCCAGGCATGCTCATGTCAAGACCGGCCAGTGCTGATGCGACGCCGGAAAGGTGAGAAAGCCAATCCGACATGACAAAACCTTGGAATCCGAGCTCATCCTTGAGCAAGTTGTTGATCATGTAGGCGTTTTGAGAAGCAGCCGAGCCGTTGACGGCGTTGTAAGATGTCATAGCCGAGCCAACGCCGGCGTGGACACCATCAGCAAATGGCCACAACTAGGTAGGTATATGTTAATCTGTGCAAATTCCAGGGGATTTGCGCTGGACAACTTACGTAAAGCTCGTGAAGGGTACGATCATCTGCAATATTTGGTCAGTACCTTACTGCAGATTTGACGGTCCGGCTCTTGTCACTTACCGATATTCGAACTGTATCCTGGTTGAAATGGGTTGTACATGCGATACATCTCCTGCTCGTTTCCAATGAAATGCTTGATGGTAGCAATAACACCCTGCTCCTGAACGCCCTTGATCGTCAAAGCACCGGCAATACCCTGGAGAACGGGGTCGGCACCGAAGCCTTCCCAGTTGCGGCCACCGAGAGGCTTGCGACCCAACGGGCCTACCGAGGGACCAAGGAAAACGTGGGCACCTTTGCCGCGGAACTCTTTACCAATAGCCACAGCACGAGCATAGATAAGGTCCTTGTCAAACGTCGCTCCCGTCGTGATACCAGCGGGGAATGCCGTATTATGATCGGTGTTGCCCACACCGAGAGCACCATCCTGCAAACAAAGCTGAGGAAAGCCAACTCGGTACGCACTACCGCTGTTTCCTACACAAGGGCTGATGCGATGGTTAGAAGTGCTCAAGTGATTCGGTAGACTTTGTGATAAACTCACCCTGTGTTACAGTTAGCACGGTTTAATACTCGTCATAGTGGTCCCGGGGGGACTTACCCATAAAGATACCGCTTCCACCCGTGATGTTCGTCTTTTCCGCCAGAGTCATCTTGTCCACCAGTGCCTGCGCCTTTGCATAGCTCTCTTTCCATGAATCTTCCCAGCCACCGTAAGGTGTTGGGTAGTAAGGAGCCGCATAGAAGCCATCAGGGACGGCCTCCCTTTGGCGTACTGGACCTGCATTACAGGTAGGATCGAAAAGGCTCAAGGCGAGAGTGAGCCACACAAGGTTCGATCGAACAGCCATCTTGACAAATGCCCTTGCGGAAGTCCGAGTACTTGTCAACTTGAAGGCGTCCAGAAAGGAAAGGGATGCCCTAGCGAGGAACAACGGCCCGTTGAAGGGAGTCAAGTTAAGATATAAGAGAAGATGAGAGATGGTGTTCATGTGCCTCCATTTGAAGTAGCCTCGGCGATATGTTGACGGCTATCGGTACCGTGTTTCCATCCCTTCAACCTTGCTAGAAGAGAGGCCGAGTGGGGATATCGACGAGGTTCCACGAATAAGACCAGGGGACATTCTGTGATCTCCTGTCGACAGAGTAACAGCCAAGTGCTAAACGATCAACTTTTACCTGGAACCCCCCAGAAAGGCACGAGGATTTCCTGCACGCAAACACGTATAGCAAATGAGGATAGACATGGCGACGGAATGGGCTGCACGATATAACAGGACACAAGGCATGACCAACCGGAGCCGGATTGCCATACATAGCAAATGCGTGGAACCCGGCGAGTCGGACCATGCCGCCACGTTCCACCACCCGTTCGCGTGCCAACCTGCTGTGCATCGTGAATCCATACTGACAATGACCGAATGAGGTGCTGAATATTGAAGCAATATTTCCAGCTTTCAAGTTGCACTTCACACCGTAGGAACGAACATGCCGTTCGGTCCAGCCCGCCGTATGACTGACGGTGTCCAGAAAAGGAAAAGGAGCGCAAGTGGTTCCTGATGAGCACCTGGTTTCCCTCCTATAAGCAAGCTTGTTTGTAACCCAATTTCCACCACTGTAGCAGCACTAGCCACTGTGAAGATCCGGAACAGGTTTTTGGTCGCCAGCTCTTCCGATGAAATTGCTTTTTCGACTAAAGATCGGAAGAAGGGCAGAGGCAAGAAAACAATCAAGATGCTCTCCGCTTGAAGAAAGGTCTCTCGGTCCGTGTCGTGTTCTGATAGCCATAAAGCAGCAAGCGAGATGCTTGGCCGACGTTGCGATCCGGAGGAGATTCCTCACTGGAGGAGTGTTCCTTTTTAGCCATTCCATGCACCTGTTGATCCCTTCTGTTGGCGGAGTTACAGCAGAGATCCCCTTATGCGGAGAAATAACGGCGGGGGAAAGCATGGGGTATGATTGGGCCTAGGGCCTTGATTTGACCGTGGCAGTGGGTGGACAGCAGCAGGGGGCGGAGGTTGCGCCGGGACATTTACCGAAGAACCTCTTGAACCAGAGAAGCCAAAGAGTTGGGCAGCAGCACAATGACGCAGTTGCTCTTGACTATAAGCTCGCCAAATGCTTCGCTTGAGGTCTTGGGGATGGTGGTCCTTCGTGGTGGTGTAGTGCGGCTGCAGGCTCGACCGGGTACGGACAATTCCCGCCCAGCATGAGGGGAAGCTGATGAGGAGGGTGTAGGACCGCAAGCTTGTGAACAAGGTGGATGATGGAGGCGGCGATGGCGCGCGTTCATATGAGCAGGAATATCCACCACGAGCACTGGAAGGGGTCGTCGGACTCGTGGAGATGGTGATGGTCATTGTTGGGGATTTTGAGGTCCTTCGCAACCATTATGCACTCTGCTTATGTTTGCTTGTTTTGGTAGCCTTCTGAATGGATCCCAGGACCCATTCTCGTCGGCTGACCTTTAGTGTAGAAGCAACTTGATGGAGGTATATCTTAACAAGGACTTTTTATACCACTCGGTCACTAAAAACAAAGGGGCTTGGCGTGAGATGGAAGTGGAATCGTGACCTCGACGCCGTCCGTCCTTCTCTTTTGAGTCAGTCATCTGCACATAACAACCGTGGCGGCACATACCTTATTACATTTGTTATAGAGGATTTCTTTGAGCTCTTCAACTTCTTCGGCTTTCTCAACCGAATTCCCCTCCGTTGGGGTTTCGTTTGGGCACCAATTATCGGTTGTTGTTTGCCGGGGTTTGTTGCAGTTGCAGAGTTTGCGGAGGTTTGCGATAAAGTTTGTTGAACGGAAGTCGTTGCCCTTCTTCTGCAGCAACTTCTCGCGGCAAAGTGGAACCCGAGCTTGCTCTTGTCCACACATATCAACGGAAGAGAACGACAGGAACAATGACCTGAAAAGGAAGGAGCACTTCTTACACAGCGTCCTGTTGGATCTTGTTATTCTTCCAAATGACTGGTCATCTTTTCCCTTCTTGCATCTTGCATCGTTCTTCCCCATCATGATCTTCCAATCGCCTACGGAGGGTACCTTGCCTGGATTCTGGACTCAGAGTATCAACGACGGTTACATCTCACTTCAACTTTTTCCCTTTTCACACTTTTGTTGACCTTGGCCGGTCAAGTGCCGAAGCTTCTCTCCTCCGCATCCCCCTCATCAAGAAGCCGCAAGTATTCTCATTCCCAAACCGAACACTGCACCGAGAAAACGACCACACCTGGTGCTACTCGAGTCGGCCGTTGATGCAGAATCCGGGGTCGCTCAACCATCTTCTTCATCACGCCGCAAACTTAGAGCCGCGGACGCTACCATATTACGTATACTTCCCCAAGTTCTCCAGCACGAATACTCAGATTACCCTGATAGCGATAGTCAACTCCTGCACTTATACGGCCCGATCTGATCAAAGTTGATCTCTCACGGTGCACGTGGCTGCGGTCTCGGTACCCTCTTGGACACTAGTCCCGCCTAGTGTGCAGTTTAGAACAACAGGGGAACGTTCGAAACTAGTATCAAGATGATCACTTGACCGAACTCGCCCAAATGCTCTCTGCAACACACAGATCTCTATCACATCTTTCCAACCTTCACTATACCCTCCTCTCCTTGGTCTCCTTCCCATTCCCACCGCACCTACAGAAGCTATACAACTTGGCGGCTGTGCTAACCACCAGACCGCCGTGCCTCTAGTTCCGTGTATGGAAGGTCAGAGGATGATCCTCTCCATGATCATCAGGGAACCGGCACAAGGTGTGCGGTGGGTGTTCTCGCCCAGGCTGTGGTTTGGAGCGTGACACACGGGAAGCACAACTTTCTTGACACTTGATAGAAGTGTGCCTCTCGTACTGCACCCACTTTCTCTCCAATCGTTAGCTCCGTTGACCATCTTGTCCCGGTCCAACAAGTCCGGTCCTTTGTGCTTAGCGAGACTAAACTAGTCCCCGCATTGTTTGGCTGTTAGCTGCCGTGTTCCTGGCCCGATGTCCCCGAACCTAACCCAGTCGATCCTTGCCGCCCTCCATCGTTGCGGAGGAATTGAGACAAAATCCTGGTTGGCGATACATCGGGAGGGAGGAGAAGGGAGTAAGCAGTGTGGGTGGATGGTTGGGTCCATGGAGGGCGGCGCGGAGGAAGGGATGTTTGTCCCCTCTTCAATATTCCTCGACGGACGGCCACATGGTGTCTCAGTTGGTGATGGTGTTGAGTATAAAGATCACGACATGCCCGCCGTCTCCCTTCTCGAATCTCCCTTGCAGCAGGCACAGGTTCAGTGTTACTCCTGATTCTCACAAGGGCCGGATCCCGTGGACTGTCTTGTCTTCTCTCTGGAATAACCACTTCTCCAACACAAGATNTATAAAGATCACGACATGCCCGCCGTCTCCCTTCTCGAATCTCCCTTGCAGCAGGCACAGGTTCAGTGTTACTCCTGATTCTCACAAGGGCCGGATCCCGTGGACTGTCTTGTCTTCTCTCTGGAATAACCACTTCTCCAACACAAGATGAAGGCATCTCTGTTTTTGGCTTCCGCCCTGGCGGCCACCGGTCTGGCGGCGCCCTCGACGAGCCCAAATGTGGCTAAGAGAGGTAAGCCCATGGCAACTACACCATCTCCTGATGTTGACCGGAAGCTAACCAGCCTTTTCCAGTCACTGTCACCGCCAGCGAGCTTTCCAAGCTCGATTACTGGGCTGAGCAAGCTGCCACCAGCTATTGCAACAGCAACAACGCTGCTGGCGCTCTGATCGCTTGCTCCAACAGCGCTTGCCCTACCCTCGTCAGCAACAAGGCCGTGACTATTGCCTCTTTCCAGTAAGAGACTCCATACAGACCCAGTCCAGATAATGAAGCTTCTAACAAATCAAAAGGGGTTCCACCACTGANTGGCGCTCTGATCGCTTGCTCCAACAGCGCTTGCCCTACCCTCGTCAGCAACAAGGCCGTGACTATTGCCTCTTTCCAGTAAGAGACTCCATACAGACCCAGTCCAGATAATGAAGCTTCTAACAAATCAAAAGGGGTTCCACCACTGATATTCGCGGCCTTGTCTCGGTTGACCCTGTCAAGAAGGTCATCACTGTTTCCTTCAGAGGATCCTCTTCGGTCCGCAACTGGATTGCCAAGTAAGTTGAACGCCCAGCCCGTTTCTTGCACCACATCAGGACCCCAACTGACATCCATCCAGCGTCGTTTTCGTCCAGTCCTCCTGCAGTGACCTCGTGAGCGGCTGTCTCGTCCACACCGGGTTCTACACCGCCTGGAAGGAGGTTGCGACCAAGGTCACCGCGGCCATCCAGTCCGCCAAGGTCATCTACCCCAGCTACAGCATCGGTGTCACCGGCCACTCCCTCGGCGGTGCCCCCAGCTCTGTCATCAGCCTTCCCAGCTCTATGCCTGCCGTTCCCAGCTCCGAGCCTCAGCCCA